>KQ085931.1:0-179661 GCA_001020605.1 Schizopora paradoxa
AACAACCTTTCTCAATTTCTAAGAACATAGAAGGGTGGACCTAATCATTCTTGACAGGATGATGTTTTCAAATTTTGATTTCATTAAGTTTTGAGGGAGGAGATATGAAAACAAGGTTTTTTGTAGAAAAGGCATTAGAATTGCTATATAAACATCGTGGTGCAATTTCAAGAAATTTTGATTTTCCGACTTCGAAATTTTGGCGGCTTAGTCATCCATCAAACCTATTAGTCATCGCCCGATATAGTGATTTGTGATGGGGTAATTAGCGGTCTATTTTATTGGTGTCTAACAGCATCTGGGAGCATTGATAACTGGTTTTGGGAGCTCATAGTATCACCTAGATGCATATGGAAGCCTCATCAGTGGACAAAAAAATTTGTTCAACCTCCGAAGGAGCAGTCATCCTCGAGTGTTGTTCAACCGCATGTAGGGTCCTACCATATCGGGTTCGATCTGATGAGCACAGCCGGGACCCTACCCGGCATTTTGGCACAAACCTAAACGATAACCGCGCGCCTCACGCATACAGTCACAATAGGTGTGGCCCTCCTCGACGCGTCGCGTCGCGCTTTTGCATACCAAGACACACAATGTATAGGCCACTTCACCTCTCTACTTTCCTCCTTTACCTTCCCTTCCTCAATGTCTTTTTCTTCATTTCAAATTCAGTCCAATAACGAATATTTCACACCCGATGCACCCGCTAGCACCTCCTTCGCAAGAATCTCACTCGAAAACACGGCAGCGCAGCCCGGGAGTCTCGCATTTGACAAGAAATCTGGCGAGTTTAACCTGGAATGGCCTAATATGAAATCTTTTGATGCATGGCTTGCTGAGGAACAGCGTGACAAAGGTATCGAGCTAAAACGGGGTGCTCTCCTTCACTCGGGCGGCGAAAACTACCTTAGAAAGCATCGCTACGTCTGCTCTCGTCAGGGAACGGGTGGTGTGAAGAAGCCTGTAGGCGAGAAGAAGGTTGAGCGGCAATACAACATCTCATCGAAGCGAACCGGATGTCCGTGCACACTCGTTGTCAAAGAGTACCCGGGCTCCTCTCTTGTGCTTGGGAAGTATTCGGACACGCACTCTCACCCGATTGGCAACGAGAATCTACGATACACACGGCTCAGTGAGGAGACAAAGGAAAGCATCGCACATTTGCTTGAGATGCATATAGAGCCATCGCACATTGTGAGTTCTCTGAGCTTTTGTATTGGTCTTTACATGTGAATGCTGAGTTTCTGTGCGTAGCTTCACCTCGTTCAAGGAGGATTTTTTCATGAAGGAGGAGACGGCGCTGATGCAACGAAAATCGACCATCTGCAACTCTCACGAAACTCCTTGGTAACGATGAACGATATTATCCGTGTAAAGGTGCGCCCAAATTCAAGTTTGTTCTCAAATATCTGTGGCCCTGACACCTGCCGACTTATCAGCGTGCACTCGACTCAAAAACAATTCGACTGCATCGAGACGATGGTGTTTCAGTGGAGAAATGGGTTGATAAACTTCGGGAAAAGGGCACCGTGCTCGCATTCAAATCTGTTTCTGACCCCGTCCCCGATGGCTCCCATATCTCACCATCCGCTTTCACACTTGTTCTCCAAACAAAATGGCAACGAGAGCGTGCAAGGAACATTGGCAACACCACTCTCCATATCGACGGTACGCACAATACGACGCAGTATGTCAATGTCAATCTGTATACGATCCTCGGCCGTGATCTTTTCGGGCATGGTGAGAGTGATTTTGTTATTCCGGTTCCACATAATTCTCATAATAAATTCACAGGTGTGCCGCTTTCTTGGATGCTCTCTTCTGAGGGGACTGAGAGCATGCTTTTCTTTTATCTCTCATGCTTTAAAGCTGCAAATCCTACCGTAGTCCCGAAATATTTTATGACAGATAAAGATCGAGCTCAGATGAATGCAATTTCTCGAGCCTTTGCAACTACGCATATTCTTCTCTGTTGGTGGCATGTGCTTCACGCATGGCAGCAACATTTCAATATAAAAGAGTTCCCAGCGCTATGGGAAAAGCTCAAGAAGTGGATTCGAGTTGACGACATGGCTCAATTTCTCGAGTTTTGGGAAGAAATTCAGCAATTGGCCCCTCCCTCCGTCAAAAAATATCTCGAAGACAATTGGATGAACGAGAAAGAGTTGTGGTCAGCGGTCTTCCGCAAGGGACGCTCGGTGCATGAAAACTCCGACACCAATATGCTGATTGAAGCGTAGGTATTCAACTTCTATCAAAAAATCGAAATATAACTAACCTCATCCGTGAATTTCAGGTGGCATCACATTTTGAAATCGAATATGCTTGGTGGAAAATTGAACCGTCGGGCAGACCATCTAATTCACGTCCTTATTGATGTTGCTGTCCCGTATTACGTAGGTAAACATGTTCGACGGGAAGCTGGCTTCGAAGGGATGGATCTAGAGGGCCGAGCACGGGTAGAAATCGAGGAAAATGGTTCGAAGATTGCAAGGGAGGATATCGATGTACGTCTATTGTGCCTTACCCCTTCTTCGATATTGAGACATTGATATTCAATCACCTAGTTCATTGGCGACGCAAAATATGTCGTGAAGTCCCAAACCCACCAAAATATTTCATACGAGGTTGATATGTCCATTTATAATTGCACCTGCGCGAGTTTCCCGAGGATAAAGTTTTGCAAGCATATATTTGCAGTAGAACAACACTTTGATCACTCCAGAGTCTCGGAAGAAGATACACCAGATGTCGAAGATATGGAGAGCACCGTGCGCCCGTCAGATGCCAGTGTGGCCACGATTGAAGATCATGGCACGGACTCGGAGGTCGAGACGCGCAGCAAAAGTGATACAACTTCGCTTTTGACTTCCATCATCCGACACGCAAATGCGCTACTAGCGCATGCATCCAAAGCCCCCCTCCACGCGTCAAAAGAGCTCGAATCCATTCAAGAACAGCTGGAAGATGTAACGAACTCAGTGACGGATCGAAGAATTCTCCCTGCTTCCCGCAAGCTTCCGCCCAATAAGAACTCAAGCACGGATTTCGCGGAGGCGTATAATAGTAAGAAAAGGATGCCTGCGGTGAAGACAGGCTTAAGCAAGAAGCGCACACATGAAGACCCTTTTTCAGCAGGAGAGCGTAGCGGAAAGTTGGCGAAGGTCGATGCAAGATCAAATAGGGAGAACGTGCCCGCACCGTCAAATTTGGGATTAGCAGAGAAGGGCAGTTTTGTGACAGGTGCGTGAATATATTCTCTATCTCATCTACATTATTTCTAACGGGTGTGTGCATTGCAGATGTGCCCGTGCCATCTCAGCGAGCCAATTCCTCGCAGTCGAGCAAGAGCATCACGGCCGGTAGCCGTCAACTTGAAGCTGCTACCATCCCTACCGCCCAGAGGCCCCAGACTACGCACCCTCCGGCTTCAACACCTTATCATCCTGCGCCAAATCTCGCATACGTGCCGTACCCGTTCTACGGACAACTTCCACCACCTCATTCACAAGTTCCCTCGATTATACCTACATACTATCTCCCACCCGCTCCATCACATCTTCCCCACTACCCACTACCACCCTTACCTCAGTACCCCCCTCCAACAATGATTCCGTCGCATTGGAATGGAATTCAGCAGCAGAACACATACCTTTCCGCCCCGCCGCCACCTCTCTATCGTGACGAGAAGCCTATGCGTGGCCTGGGGGATATGGTATAGCGTGGCCGGCGCAAGAGCAAATATGCTCTCTTCGTAGTATTTTATACCATTTATCATTATGTATATCTATAGCTAAAATACATCTGTTCTATGTCAATTCTCTTCTCGTTCATCGCCCAAATTTGACTTAACGCGAGGCCTCGATGAATGCACCGTCACCTCTATTGTCTGCTAATTTTGCTACGACTCCTGCCACGCGTCTTACCTCGTGGTGCACAGCTCTCTATATCGGGTAGGACCCTACATGCGGTTGAAGGCCAACTGTCATCCTCAAGATATTGGCGTTTAGGGTTCGGCTAAATAAGGTTTTAGGGTTAAGGGTCACTCACCCGAGCTTGTTGACTTTCACTTTCATCTACCTTATTATCTGCTCGGTCCAACGTTCCTTTCTTCTCCTTTTAGCTCGCATTGTGCCGTGGCCGTATGAGGATTTGCTACAGTAGTCGTAGCGCGGTTCCAGACAAGAAGGGGGACTCTGGAGTTTCTGGAGAAGCTCGTAACGGCGATCAGTGAGTGTTTCGCCGGAAAGCTTGAAATTGTAACTCTTCTTTCCTATCGTATGAATCTTGAAAATCACACGTGTGTTGTCAAAGTCTGTGAGTATCTCTAACCTCTATCAGGAAATATATACTAAGACTTCTTGAGACAGAATGACGATGGTCGTGATAATCAACAATGTCTCTCCCTGTCAGATATGGATAACCGCCTTATGTCAATCATATGAAGCGCAATTCTGGTATAAGAATACACCTTTATAACTACGATGCTTCGAGTGTGCCTTTTCTTCCCCCGTTGACGCTATTTAGAACTGAGCATCTCTCAAGCTTACATTTTTCCATAATGGATTTCGGTGAGTTGTTCATTCGGTCTTTCGCGAAGCTTTAATTGTATTCTAACGAGACAATTATGACTCTCGCAGATGCCTCGAGCGCAGTGTCACGTAGGAATTTTCGTTCATTCTCCTGGTCGTGTTTCTAACCAACTATTATTTCACTCCCGTTTTGCCCTCCCCCAAGTCGCTGCTGGGTCTCTTTTCTGTTACGATTGCTGTGCGTGGCTTTAAATCAACACATTGAAAACCAATGAACTATATTTCTAACAGTACTAAGCCTCGACGATGAAGTACGTTCCAATATATTTCTCCGCCATCGCAATAACTTTATCTACGATTTAGGTCCTATGTATTTGGGTATATTCTATATTGCCCTGCGTTAAGAATGACACCTGACACTTGGCTCAGTTCCGGCCATGGCGCTGGGGTAAAATTACATACGTTGCAGTTTGTTCATTTCATCCACTACTTCGACGTTTTTTGAGACTCAAATGGTGTGGTTCATTCGTAGGCACGAGTGGCTTCATTGGCACTCGTTTTATCATCTTCTGTAAACGTACTTGGGACTATTTTCGTGTCGTACAGCGGAGAAGATGGAATCAGTAAGCTAAAAAAAATCTTGATCAGCATGCATTGACTTGGTTTTGTCTTAGGTTCCAGTACGTCTTTTTAGGATTCGCAAACCTGTGATTTACCCAAATCGTTCAATGCACTCTTAAACAGAGCTATTTAACTTCTTGACCGTCATGCGGGATGCAAATTTACCTTTTGCTTTCGCCGTGCAGGCATCTGCACAGGGTAAATTATCATCGAAGTCAATGAAGCGTTTCTGTACTAATCTTCATATCTGTATGCCTGTCTCAAATAGCGATTCTCGGATCCAGAGTTTGCGCATTATACGGGAACAAGAAATCTCACCGTATCATCATCATCATTCTTTGCTTGATTCTGCCCGTGCTGGCTGGACCAGTTTCTGTATTTTTCAACGGATGGGAATGTGAGTAAATGTGCACCTAGTTTTCTAGTTCTGACGACGGGATTTTCAGCTATCGTCATCTACAACACCATCGGCCTCATCATTGACGTGATATTTTTAATCCTTGTTTTGAAGCATGCATACAAGAGTCGACTTTCCTTCCATGCTCCGCACATGTCTGGAAATATGCCACAATCATCCCTCGGAAAGGCTTCTGAGTCTGGAGCTAACTTGTTATCCCTTATGGTGACCGATTCGGTCAAATATTATTCCTTGTGAGTTCAATGCAAATCATGGTTTATCATTGTGGGCAAATGCAACTAACGCTGATCTACTCTTTACTCTTTGAAGCATGATAATGATGTATATCATTAGTTATGCAACGTTGATCTCGGACGTAGATGGGTGCACCTTTTGTGAGCTGGACGTAGGAATATCCAATGGACTTGGAATCGTCACGATGGTTTCTCTGTTGCCGGGGATAATAGCACCAAAGTTGCTCATCAATATCCGCAAGGCATATTATACGGATGTTGAACCCGGGCAAGGCGCTTCAGCGCCGAACGCGCGAAGGACCGTTACGTGGCAAGTTGCTGCACCACCGACAGGACGAGCTGAAAATCTCGTGAGTACATGTAACATCAACTTCGGAAAATCGGCAGATTATGAACACACTTATGTACCTTTCGATAGGGGAGGAGCTTCGAGATGTCGTCTCAAAACTTAGACGAGGAATATCACGACATACTCGTTGTTGATAGTGGGGCTGGTCATAATCTGGCCTCGAGAACCACAGAAATAGATGATCCTGGACCGAACGTCAGTGGTCATTCGCGCGTCAGTCCGGGTTCCTAGGAGGGCATGGTGGAGGATGGGTATCAAGAGGCGGTCCTTGCATCGGCGCAGCATCAATGCTGATGATAACTTTCGACTGATAAGTGTTGATGCTTGATTACGAGCTTGAACATGAAATTGTACATCAGTGGTGGAAGCATTGTCGACGCGAACTCACCGATATGATTCGCCACCAAAGTACTTCAATTATAATCAAGAACCTGTGGACAAATTTTCACCGATACAGCAGAAGTGGTTGCATATCAGAAAGGGCCATGCAGCTCACGGAGAAGCTCATATATGGTGTTCGTGATCAATCGCACGAAAAGAGCGATAAGTAGGGAGTTTCTCGGTCAACGATGAGAAAGCCACTCACTCCGTCCATGATTGTCCGCCTTTGATCGTCCCATCAGAGAAGCCCATCTTTTACATCAGACACATTCTCGACGGATGCGAATCGTCATGAGATATTCAGTCTGAGTCGATGGAGTTTGAAGGCAGTACGAAGTGCAAATAAATGTATGAAGGCAAGCGACTTGAATTCCAAGCATCTTGCCGCCGTTCGGGACTCAAAGTAGGTATCAATGCAGGTGATTGACAGTCCGTAGGCGTATCCACTGTTGCTTCGTATAGAATCATTATTTGGATAGCAAGAGGATAGCGTGAGTTGAAGAAACCAACTCGACTCAAGTCCAACTTGAACTTCGACTTGCTGCCGCCAGCGCCACGGTGAAATTCCAAATATGGAAGGTCACATACCATAAACAGTCAAATCTATTCGCGAACGCGCGGTCGCGCTTCGAGTACAAGTACCGAGACGAGGACGGTTCTTAACTTCCAACCACCATCATCAGCTCAACGACGACCCATTCGAGGGTGGCGAAGACGTTACACGCTAATGCGCCAAAGATGACGAAGTACTTTCTTGAATCCCTCTTCGCACTCTTCGCACTCTTCGCCTTCTTCGGTGATCAAGTCGTCGCGCAAAATACGACTTGCGAAAACGATGGCGTTCTGAATTCCGATGGGTCTTCTTGCGACTGCCAGCTTGGTTTTGGCGGGTCTACATGCTCGTTGCCCGCCTGTGGAGGCGATATTTTTCAAGGCACGAATCGCTCGATCGTTGGCCAGCCATCAGCGCCAGGCACGCCCGCGAACCTCACAGCGAACTCGTGTTCCTGCGAAGACGGATGGTCTGGGTTTGGCTGCAACGTTTGCCAAAGCGCGTCGGCGTGCCAGACAGGTTTCTCGAGAGTCAACGGAGGATCGTCGAGCCAGACGTCGCTGCCAGGAATCGACCCGGACGAAATTCAGAACGGAACCTTGGTGTGCAACACTTCACCGAGAGTATGGGCTGTCGGAGAGTTGAGCTGCAGCGTTATAGTGCGTAATTCACGTTTTTATATTCGAGAAAGACATCTGACACTTTATCTTAAGAACCCGACCCTACAGAGCCTGTTCCCCCTCTCCACCGAGCTCAACATCCTCAGGACAATCAACCCCTCTCAAACTCCCATTCCTAACGTCACTGGCTTCGGCGCCGCCAATACCGCCTTCGCGCAAGTCTGGTACGATGGCGTCGAACAGTTCTACTGCTCTGCCGATCAGTGTCAACAGACGGAAAGCACAAGCGATGGGTCTTCTTCAGATTACACTTGCCAGAATCTGTCGTGCACTTGTCGCTCGAATACGACATTCTGCGGAGGAAGTGTGAGTTCGCGTTCTATTTTCGAATGATCATCTTTCATATACGATATTGCGCATACAGGCCAAGCTTAATTTAGCGAGCACGTTAAATGGATTGTCTGGGCAATTGACGGTCTCTTGCAGCCAGAACAGCACGGGTTCGTCCTGTTCATTCAAACAGTCGGTCCTTCAGTCGCTATTCGGGTCGAACGGACTTGGCCTCTCGAACTGCCAATTCGGAGAGTGTGTTGCGCAGTCGGTCATCGATTCGCTTTCGTCAAACTCGACTTCGTCCGCGAGTGGGGGTGGGAAGAGTCTCAGTGGAGGTGTTATTGCTGGACTGGCTGTTGTCGGAGGTTTGCTCGCGATCGCGCTCGCTTTCCTCATTTTGGGGCTCATCAGACAGCGAAGGGCGAGACGATTCTCGCCTGATGGAGGTGTGGGAGGCGGTGTTGGCGTGGTTTGGAAGAATGTGTCGTATGCAGTCCCAGGTGCGAGCGCCAGCGCGTTCGGATTCCTCAAAGGAAGAGAGAAGCGCGAAGGAGGTGGCTTTACGGATGACAAGGTCGTGCTCGACAATGTGAGCGGGCATGTTGCGCCAGGCGAGATGATGGCGATATTGGGACCCAGTGGTGCGTTGGCTAATTTTATCTTGCGATTATATCTCATTTACAAAATCTTCTCGATGTGATGAAGGTGCGGGAAAGACGACTCTTGTCGAGATCCTCGCACGGAAATCCAAGATTGGCTATGTATCAGGAAATCTTGCCTTCCCAATCGTCTCTGCCACCGGTGGTCGCGCCAACCCTCGCATTGCTTTTGTTCCTCAACAAGATGTTCTTCCACCGACGCTGACGGTCCGCGAAGCCCTCTCGTTCGCCGCTGCTCTTCGTTTGCCCGAACACGTCTCTAAAACGGAGAAGGCTTCGAGAGTCGAGTATGTGCTGGAGCAACTTGGGCTTGTCGAGGTGGCGAACTCTAGGATTGGTGACAAGGGCAAACGAGGTCTGAGTGGAGGCGAGATGCGAAGATTGACGATCGGTCTGGAGTTGATCGGCGACCCCGACGTCTTGATTCTGGACGAGCCGACGAGTGGACTCGACTCGGTCAGTGCAGCGAGAGTGGCGGGCGTGTTGAAGAACGTCGCGAGAGGCACCAGCGAGAATAGCGTCGGTGGCAAGGGCAAACCCGTCGCGGTTGTTTGCTCGATCCATCAACCTAGGTAAGATTTATCCGTCATTCAGATTTGCCTTTCTTATATTTTCATCCAGCTCGAAGCTCTACCACACATTCGACCGCGTTCTACTCTTATCGCATGGCCGTGCTCTCTACTCCGGAAGGGGTGGACTCGCGCCTGCGGAACACATCGCGAACGTGAGCGACTCGTCAGTACCTCTCCCTCCCGAAGGATATAACATCGCCGATCATCTACTGGACATTGCTTCCGACCCACCTACCGGGCTGTTCCAACACGCGTATGCCGAACCTACTAACACAATTCTCTGCACCACTCGATCATCGAACACCGAGGACGAGGACGTGCGGCCTCCAGGTGCTCGAGGCTCACAGGATGCAGAGCTCGAGAAGGGCACTGGGGAGCCGGGCATGCCCGACCTCACCTCTGTCAGTCCTGGTGGGGAAGTGCTGGGCAAACAGAAGTGGTGGCACGGCAGGATCGGCGGCGGCGGTGCAGGCTACGCGGCGACTTTCCTCACTCAGTTCGAAGAGCTCTCGGGGAGGGAATGGAAAGTCCTTAGAAGGTAACTCATATGACATGGGATTTCTAGGCGCTTATTCATGTGTGCTGACGAGCGATCAGGGACAAGACGTTGTTTATCACTCATGTGGGGGCGGCGTGTATTTTGGGCGTGTTTTGCGGTATGGTTTCTTTGCTGGTTGGTGCGTTAGGTTGCACGCTGATGAGATGTGCCAGGCGGATTGTATTTCCACACAAATGAGACGATCGCAGGCTTCCAGTCTCGGGTGGGGTGTCTTTTCTTCTTGGTACGTTTTCTTTTCATCATCTCAAGTATCGGGCGTTGAGACTAGTTGATTCTCTCTAGGGTTCACTTATCACTTTCTCATCTCTGAGTGCTTTGTACAATGTTGTCGAAACTCGTCCTTTGTTCCTCAGGGAGCGTTCGAATTCTTATTATAGGTTAGTGATTCTTTACTTTACCATCTGGTGACTGCATGACGCTAAGGAAACTTACCGATTGTAGTCCGACTGCTTGGTTATTATCCCGAGTTATCTTTGACGTTATACCCTTACGCATTATACCCACGATAATTGTTGCAACAGTGTGAGTTCTTGATGCAATCTCTCCCTACCTTTCACCGAAATAGTGTTTGTTTTCAGAACATATTGGATGGCGGGTCTTGCTCACGATGCCGCTCACTTCTTCAAATTCTTGTTTATCCTCGTCCTTTTCTCCTTGGCCATGACTCTCTTTGTAAGCATTCACTACCCAACCTCTTTTCCGAAGTTCCCTCTGACTTTGTCGATCGCCCCAGAACTTCCTCCTCGGCTGCCTATTCACTAACGGAGGCGTCGCTATCCTCTTGAGTGCGCTCGCTGGGTTGTACCAAATGACGTTCGCGGGCTTCTTCGTGCATCTGGACGAC
Source organism: Schizopora paradoxa (assembly GCA_001020605.1). Lineage (NCBI taxonomy): Eukaryota > Fungi > Basidiomycota > Agaricomycetes > Hymenochaetales > Schizoporaceae > Schizopora > Schizopora paradoxa. The sequence goes on from KQ085931.1 coordinate 10,675, forward strand.
ATCCCGCCGGTGCTTCGATGGCTCCAATGGTTCTGTCCATTGAAATACTGCTTGGAGGCGCTCTCCGTGAATGAGGTGGATAGCGGATTGATGATCACCGATACGCTGCAGGGTGTCCCTGTCAATGTGTCCGCGAGCTTCATCATGCAATTGGTACGCACTTCGCATTTGAAGGACACGAGCAAGCCTTCTTACTATCCCCTTACAGCTATTCGGGTTCGGTCTCAACAACTATTATCGCGACGTCCTCGTCCTCTTCGCTTTCATTGCTGGCTTCGGACTTGGTGTGATCGCGATCGTATGGCTGAAGGTCAGGGAGAGACGATGATTTGGCGTTGTACAAAAAATATACATTCTCATTCGGGGCGACCCCAAAAAATCTCTGACTTATGTACTCGTTTATCATGCTGTATTCATAAACTGGGCTTGTAGTTCGTAGCTTTGATTTGCGGACCTTCATTTATGAACAATCGACGTTTCGTGAAGATGGTCAGAAACCTCTCAATTTGGAGCCGTTCCCAGGGCCCATCGGCAAGCAAGCGGCCACGATCAGGCAAACCGTCCAGCGTCCAATGAAGTTGACCTTTCTTCGTTGTCTTCTTTCCTATAACTCCAATCGCTCGCTTACTTCGAAAAATCAGGCTTCACTTTCAGTCTCGTGAAGGGATTCGAACCTGGAAGATTTTTTTGAAAGACCACGACGGAGCTCCGAGACTCGGAGTTTGCGACGACGATGGCTTCTCGTTCTCATACCTCAAGCATGTGGTCACAAGCATCTATAATGACATGTCCACGATTTGGACGTGCAGAGATCTCAGCATCCGTACGCCCAAGCTCTCCAACGAAAAGCAAATTCGAGTAGGCGAAGAATATTAATGTCGTCTGGAGGAGTTGCGTCAAGCTCTGAAGGTGCTGAGGTTACACGAAGAGAAACAGGGCTTCGTTCGAGATTGACATCATAGTGCGTGATAATTTCTCTAATCTCGTAAATCATTGCTGACTCGCTAATTCCATTAGTGGAGACGATGAGTTTTCGTTGTTTCTGCGCAAGGCTTTCATCAAGGGCGCAGGCTACTCGGACGACGCTCTCGACAGACCAATTATAGGCATCATCGACACATCTTCTGGGTTCAATCCTTGCCACGGAAACGTCCCTGCTCTCGTGAAGGCCGTAGAGCGAGGAGTGCAGCTATCTGGTGCTCTGCCCATTCCGTTCCCAACGATCTCGTTGCACGAGAGCTTTGCCCATCCAACTTCGATGTATCTCAGGAATTTGATGTCGATTGATACGGAAGAGATGATCAAGGCACAACCGATGGATGGTGTCGTTTTGGTGAGGAATTTCTCCTCCAATTCCTTTCCAGTTTATCCCCACCGCCCTCGCATCTTGCTTCCGAATACTTTTACGTGTGATACTGATTAGTTCAAACTTTTCTAGATCGGCGGATGCGATAAGGTGAGAAATGGTAGCTCTGAATAAATGTATTTTGATTTCAGATCAGACAGTACCAGCGCAACTCATGGGAGCAATATCTGCCAATATACCATGCATTTCCTTAGTAACGGGGCCAATGCTGACCGGATCGCACCAAGGTCGACGAGTTGGCGCTTGCACCGATTGTCGGAGCTATTGGAAGGACTATCGCGCTGGATTAATTGACATCGAAGAAATCTGGCGAGTCAATGACGAGCTTGTGCCAACCGTTGGAGTAAGAGAACGTTTAGAAGTCTCTCGTACTCTTATTGAATGTTTCGCTTTTAGACTTGTGGAGTGATGGGTTCGTAACTCAAAGGCGGAGAAATGAAATTATATTGAAAATAGATTGCAGGGACCGCTTCGACGATGGCTTGTCTTGTCGAAGCTCTTGGATTAATGCCTCTTGGTTCAGCGACACCACCCGCGACGTCAGCGGCAAGGATACGGGTCGCAGAAAACACAGGAAAGCTTGCGGTCAAAATATCTGTGGAAAATGAAGCACGCAAATGCATCACTCCTCAAGATGTTTTAACGCGCGAGTCATTTACGAACGCCATTGTCGTTCTACATGCTCTTGGGGGTTCCACAAACGCCGTGGTGCACCTACTTGCCATCGCTGGACGCGTACCGAATCTCAATCCGCCGCTGACACTCGACGATATTGACAGCATAGGTCGCAAGACGCCTCTCCTCGTCGACTTGAAGCCAAGCGGCTCTGGGTATATGGAAGACTTTCATAGAGCAGGCGGAGTACCTGCGCTCCTGCAGCAATTAGCTCCGCTAAGCATCCTTCATCTCGAAGCGCTGACGATCACTGGACGCACCCTTGGCGATGAGCTCGCAAACTTTGCCGGAAAGTTTGATTATCCGCAAGAGATCATCCGGACGCCTTCGTCGCCCCTCTTTCCTGCGAGCGCTCTGGTCGTGCTGAGAGGCAACCTCGCTCCCGACGGCTGCGTTCTCAAGCAATCTGCCGTTGGAAATCCTGCACTTCTGAAGCACAGTGGACCTGCAGTCGTATTCACGTCTGCGGCGGACATGGCAGAACGCCTTGACTCTCCCGAGCTTGCGTCAAAACTTACGGCGGACAGCGTCCTTGTATTGCAGGGAATCGGCCCCGTTGGGCACCCAGGCATGCCCGAAGCGGGGATGATACCAATTCCGAAGGCGCTCGCGAAGCAGGGAGTGACTGACATGTTGCGCATCAGCGATGGAAGAATGAGTGGCACGGCTGGAGGGGCGGTCATCTTACACGTCGCTCCAGAGGCTGCTGTCGGAGGCCCGTTGGCACTCGTACAAGACGGCGATATCATCGGCGTAGATGTGGACGAGCGAAAAATATGGGTGGGAATGGTTGGCGGTGATGCTGAGATTGAGAGGCGGAAAGTGAAATGGGACGACGAGCAAAGAAAGCGGATTAAGCCAAGAGTCAGGGGATACGAAGGTTTATACAAGTCAACCGTACTGCAGGCAGATCAAGGTGCCGATTTCGACTGGCTTCGAGCTAACGACTCGGAATAATAGTTCGGTACGCTGATACGTCAAGGTTGACTTGAAATACGAGTGAGTGGCAAATCATATGGTCGAAGTAAACAAAAAACTAATGACATTGCATAAGACCATTGCGTCGAGTCAATTACCCGTAACGATGCAAAGAAAACGGTAATCAAAATTATCAAACCAATTCGACTTCTTCAAGTTCTTGTCCCTCTTCTCCCGCAGTGCTTGGACTATGTTGCACATCGTCAATCGTATCCAAGACTTCGATAGGCGAGGTCGTTACAGCTTCGTTGGAGCCATCGACGTTTTGTAGTAACGAGCTCGTCTCCTAGATCGTCATGCGTTAGTTGCCGTTTTCCAAAAGCTAATTCATGTACCTGGTTGTCTTCGACTTCGCAGCCTGATGATTTTCTCCGATCTACTTCCTCCTTTTCCTCCTTTTCGTTAGTTTTTTCACAGCTGTCCGTGCATGTGCCGCAGTTATCGGTTTCGACCGTTTCTATTACTGGGCTCAATCTCCGGGCCTGTAAATGTGATATACTTAGTACTTCGAGAACATTTGAAAATATTTGCTCATACGTGATGGTTTGTAGTTTCAGAAGGTCCGTCTCGTCCCCCGTCGTCATTTTCTTCTAATTCCGGTTCCAAAGTCTGCTCGGGCGACATCTGACCTGTTTCCAAGTCCGCGATGGCACCATTGTCCATATCACCAATATCGAGAAAATCGGAATTTTGTAGTAACGAGCTCGATTCCTACGTTTGTAATTTTTGCGTGAGTCCTCGTTTGAAGAGATGTATCGTGACTAATACTCACCTGATTATCGGGACGAGGAGCAACTTGCCACGCAATGCTCTTGAGTGATGGCGATGCACCTTGACCTTTACTACTGTCGGTATACGTGTACGATTCTTTTCGGAGGTGCAGTAGCAGCCTGGGAGCCAAAATTCCCGTCAGGACAGTCATCACCGTGATGAATGCGAGGATAGTTCGATCCGGGTTTAAATTGACGGCGTCTTCGACACACTCGATGTTGAAGAGCGTAATTTCGAGGTCGGTTTTGTCACTCTTTTTGATACATCCGTGACTATTGACGATCCGGACAAGCGACTGAGTCACGACGAAAGTCACGATGTACATGAATATCATGCTTAACATGAGGCAGATTTGAAGTTAGTAAACAAAGTATAATAATAGGAAAATGAGCACATACATTGTGTAATACATGATAGAATCGGATACCATGAGCGAAATCAAACGCGGGCCTGACGATATCATGTTTGTTATGGGACTTGGGAACAATCTGCTCCGTATTCTTCGGCCGGCGTCTGACAGTGAATGGTCATGAGAGCGATATGCGTGAATGACGACCAAAGCGCATAGAAGGCTGTCTGTCAATATTCCGAGACCATTGAATGTATAAAGCACTGTAGTTCGCCGGTTTCAACAAGCGAGGATACACTTCAAATGAATGGATGATCTCACGAGGGAGTCCTTCAAACACATTCAAGTTAAGGCAAAGCTCGACAAAGGGGACGACCAGGGGCAGGATGCAACACATAAAAGTCAGACCGATGAGATGTAATCGCTTATTCCCGTATAAGGCGTAGACCCTAGAAGCGAGAATGGCTTTAAAATTATTCATACTTGAGCGCAGAATTTAGTGTCGTATGATGATGTAGAACTCACATTGCGCTGAAATATATACCATGGATAATGAGAAGACGAACGTGATGGAGCACAGTTTAGCAAACACAGGGATAGGAGAACCATCCCATTCTAGCCAACACTTTATGATGAGATACGTGTATTTGCTCGGTGAAGAATCGCACCGTTGTCTGAGTTATTTCATGGGTCAGTCGTCGAGTTTAATTTGACATCATTACTGACCTGATATCCTGTGAAGAACGACAATAGCATCTGAGGGCGGAGCGTTAGACAGGGCGAAAGAGCAACAACCAGTGGCCATGCAGCGCGGTAGAACATAATAGAAAAAATCGCACTTAAGGCTGACGCACTAAAATCACCAAATGGTGATTGATGTGATTGTCAGTTAAATCAGTTGTTTGAGAAAGGATGGCCCACGCTTACACGATGAATATGACACAAAACGCTTTCACCTTGATAGATGTGAGAGAGTTAGAGGTAATGTACAGTACGAAAGACAAACTCGATCAAGCGTACCGAGAGATATACCATCGTCATCTTGTTCCATGGCCTCATCTATGGAACATTTTCAGTTTACCTGTTTATTTCATATAATTGTCTATAAAGCGCACCCAAATCAAGAAAACCTGTAAGATAGTGAATCTCGAATTCACCCTGAACCTGAATTGATGCGTACCTCGTTATCGAGACCCAGCACTCCATGAAAGCATCAGGTAAGTCGGTCTGGACGTCTGTAGTTGATTAGGGACGTACAGCAGTCGTATACGAATATTGAAGATGCGGAAACTTAGTGCGAAAACGGTAGAAATCAGTATTTGCGATTTTGCTTTGAAGGCGGTATTACACATTATCGCCAAAGCTGGATCTGCGATCAATCCGTTGAGATTAGCATAACAAAAGCTGGAAAAGGAAATGGCAGACCAAATACGAAGGTCTTCATCGAAAATCAGAAGACTTTGAATGAAGCACCCTCAAGCCTTGAATCCCTGTTCTCCTTGTCGCGCAGTGAGGGGTGTACAGTGGTGATTATCCTCACGACACGTATTTGTACCACAGAACTTGAGCGTGTTTGAGCGGCGACGGTGCATCGGGCTGTCGCATGTAGCAGAAAAGCAATGCACCGTGTGCACGTCTTGTCGGACTGAAGGAGTTCCGATTGACTCCAACTTTTACCCGAAAGAGTGATCCTTGTGATTATACCACATTCATACAGTGATTTCGATGTGGTCAGAAATCATCCAGAAGTACTCACAAGCAAAGAATCAAGAGCGTTGATCCTTCAATTTGGAGATCATGATCGATGCCACGGTCGCTATGTATGACGGTTTTTTAGCGAAGTCCTGTGATTGCAAACGGAATTAAACACGTATCATGGAGGTTCTACGAGATTGTTGTCGTGCTTCTCGTAAATATTGTGTGTGCCGGCATGCGAGCCGGCATGGGCGTCCATACTAATCAACAGGATTTCGATGCTTCGACTTGTCTCAACTCTACGAGACCGCGGGCTCAGCGAAGAACCGTTCAACTGTACAGGAACGTACTGTTTATTTTCCCAGATTCAGAATATATATATTCGCCCGGAAATCAATCTAAATGAGCGTAAGATGGAACTCTTGAGTATGGACACCGCTGGGTGACACTTGACGACTGTTTCTTTGTGCGACCACTATTCCTAGTCTACCACAGTCATAATGTGCACGGATCTTCGGAAAATGAGGGTGGACAGTTACGACAGATTAGGGGTTTCTCCAGAGATATAGGCAGGTCGCAGTTTCTCGACGACACATGTGGGTAAATACGGTTTTCATAAAACTGTAACGTGTCAGTAACCGTCAAAAATGACACGTGTGGTGTATGGAAGCCGTGAAAACATGCCTTCATAGATGGTATTCATCTGTCAGTAGAGAAGGATCGAGTCCTCAAGCAGGACTTCTTTCTCTTCCATCGTCCATACACATGTCCATACACCCGACTCTCGCAACTATTGCGTATTGCGCGGGCTTGGTCACTCGGAAGATAAAGGATGGAGATCCAGGATTCTTGTTCAAGATGCAAAGCTGCTTGATGTACACAGCCTGGTATTGCGGATGCGTCCAGAGTTGCTGGACTGAAACAGTGAAAGATGGGTAACGTTGTGAAGACGCAGCAAAAACGAATCATTCCGATTTGCGTAAGAAAATCGGTTTTAATGCGTGTTGAGGCCCTCCTCCAGTGATAAGGCATAAAAGGAAATCACGACCCTGTATATTTCAATTGGTATTTGTTAGCCGCACGTTCTGCCGGGTTCGGACTGCGCTTGCCGGGTCTGCCGTTTTGATCTGATTTTGATCGAGCCGAATTGGTTGGCCGCGTTTCCGGAGTTCGTTCTCTTTCGGTTCTTTCAGAACCGGACCGGCTACATCGGCAGCTGCTGAGCCGAAGACTGGGATTGCCGAACGGATTGGGTGCACCAGAACAAACGGTCGCTGCTCTCCTTTGTCGCATCACCTGTCGTACGTACTAAGAAGATTTTACAGTATGCTCAGGTGTTTCTGCCTACAAGAGCACCAAAGGAAGGTATGCTCAATTACTCTAGCTATATGCACCTATTTTCAATATTCTCCGCCTTATTTTTTGTGCCAGTAGCACGTTGACCGTAAGGCCGGATGCCGCGCTAGTTTCAGAGGTTGAGCTGTAGGTACGCTGGTGTGTCATATCTCTCGCTACACATAGTATTCTGTGAGTTTCACAGGATCCGTCGTCACCCAACACTTTGAATGGAATATTCAGTGCTGCGTTTTTACCTTGGGGTGAATTGGATCTGATAAATAATTGCTTACTACCTCCTTCAAAATTTTAATTGTCAAGGTTTCAGAGATATTTCACGAAATGCAAATCGGACCTGCCATGCTAGAGCGATGGCCAACTTTCCGCTAGTGCAATGAACGCTTTCCTTCCTCTTGCGGACGGCTTTCCCATCGGCAAATCCCGTATTCAGCGAAGGCGTAATTGGCTAAGAGCTTCGGGCTCCTGATGCATAAATCGTTACAAATTTATAGTATCTTGACGTTGAGACTCTCACTTCAAAAAATGGCTCTATGCGGTGGTGTTTTTGTATACGGCGCAGAAGACACGTCTAAAGTTTAATTCGAGCTGTGATTTCCTCAAGAAAGAGCACGCGTCGAGTGTACAGGCCGAACGAGAAATAAGTATTTCGCTTGCACCACACAGTTTCTCCCATTTTTCGAGTCCCTTTAATTATACCACGCACGATACAGTCCCCAGTGATTATCGAGAATTCATTGGGTGAGCTCATGGTCGTCGCCAATGTTATCGACAATTTGCAGAACTTGAATTGAACTTTTTCCCTGTATAAAAACATCAAAACATACGAGAATTAGCTCCTGGTAGCTCAAGATTATAGAGACGTACGTGAGGAAGAGCTAAATGAACAGAAGACTCTCCTTGCTCTTCTCGTATCATGCCAAAGCCATCTGGTTCATGTTTGGGTGTTATTCGACCTGCCTCTAATTCTGTAGCTCCGTTTTGGGCGTCCACAATACCGTCCGAGTCAGTGTTTTGTAACAGCGAATTCGATTCCTATGATTGAATCATTGGTTATGAATTTTCATAGAAATTTATAACTATTCACCTGAGTATCGGAAGGGAGAGCAACCTGCCACATAATGGTCCTCAGTGCTGGCGGTGAACCTTTACTATTACTGGGCTCGTTGTAAGTGTAGTACTCCTTCCGAATATGCAGTAGCATTTTGGGAGCCAGTGTCCCTGTTAGCATAGTCATCATGGTGATGAATGCGACGATGGTTTTATCTGGATTGATATTGATGGCGTCCTCGAAACATTCGGCGGAGGAAACCGTGATTTCAAGGTCAGCAGTTGGCAGTTTGTGAATACATGCATGACTCTTGACGACCCGGATTACTGACTGGCTCACGACGAAAGTCAAGATGTACATGGTTATCATGCTAAAGCAATAAAGTAAGATTAGCCATTCGAAGAAAAATTTGAGACAAGCGGACTGACACTGTGAAGTACATGATGGAGTCCGAAATCACGAGAGAAAACATCTCCGAGCCTGTGGATATAATATCTCTGATGGGTGTTAAAAACAGTCTGTTCTGTATTCTCTGGCGGACATTTGAGAACGAATGAGAGCGGAGAGAATGGATGAGGACCAGAGCGAACAGAAAGGTGTCCGTTAGTATTCCCAGACCGTTAAAGGTGTAAAGTACTATTTCGCCGAGTTTCTTTCAGTGGGAGTTGAATAAAATGGAGAATACTTACGAGGGAGTCCTTCGAATACATTCGTTCCCGAAAGGACTTCAATAAAGGGAACAGCCAAAGGAAGTACGCAGCATAGTAAGATCAGACCGACAAGGTGCAATCTCTTGTTTCCGTATAAAGCGTAAACCCTCGAACCAAGGATAGCTTTGACAGAAAGTCGTCTTAGACTCCGACTAACGCTACTGGATCTAAGACTCACATTGCGCTGAGATGTAAACCAAGGATATGGTTAGGAAATATGTGAAGCCACCCGCTTTATCGAACGCATTGAGGGTGGGATCTATGATTTTTGGTGAGAGGTGCGGTCGAGGTTGAGAAAGGTACGTACTATCGTCTGAGGTGTACATGTAAGAATAGTCCTGAAATTAAACAGTCCTTAAGACTGACCTGACGTATTATTAATCACAGACTGGACAACTGAGAGGGGAAATAGTATCCTAGATTAATGAGCGCACATCGTGCCAAGACGAATAGCATACCTATAGTTGTCGAACTGTAGATAAACAAATACAAGGCAATCAGATGAAGAAATCTGGAGAGTCTCGCAGAAACATACATTACGAATAACACACTGAATGCCTTTGTCTTAGCGAATGTATTTTCAATGACCTATACCGCATAATTTGAACGTGAATGGACATACCATAAGATATGCGACCTTCCCTTTTCGCCAAGGTCGCGTCTAAAGCTCAATAGCTGAGGCTACGCATAGTACCGGCGAGGAAAGACGCGTACCCAAATCAAATAGACCTAAGGCGATTTAATGAAAGCATGGCGACCTGAAATCAGATACATTGCATACCTCATCCTCGAGACTGAGAACTACATGGAAAATCAGATCTTTTGAGATATCTTGGATATTTAGAAGACGAAGGGGGGCGTACAGTAGTCATATATAAATATTGAACACGCAGCGACTTGACGGAGAGTTCGTTGAAGTTAGTACTTTGCAAATCAAAGAGGCAGCGGTGCCATTACGCATAATCGCCAAAGCCGGATCTGTGCAGCAATGTATTGAATATTCGATCGCAAATGTAACATAGAAGAAATGATGCGAGTGAGAAGACTGACCAAATATGCTGTCGACGAGCTTCATCACGGGAATCGGTGGTGGAGGGCGAGGGGACTTGGAGGGTCGATTAACGCCCTTTCGACCTTTCTATTTGCATAGGGAACAAACCCATCAACAGCCTTGGGGTATATATCAACGGCAGATTTTCAAACTCCCAGATTACCTTCACGTTTGAATGACATCGGCGCATCAGAGTGCCGCGCACAGCAAGAAAGCGATGCAACATGCATCGGAGGGTAATTATCCCGTCGATGCTTTAATTTCATGCCGAGCGATTTCCCTGCTTCCGCCGTAATCAATAAGCTTTCGGCACTTTGAAAACTAGACCTTGAATACGTACATAAAAACAAGCATTCAGCACCCCACGCGTGGGCAAAATGTGAGAGTGGTTGACCGCCTGCTTTTTGTCAATGCCTTACCCCCAACGGAGCTCTGGACGCGGTGGTGCCACAGCCTGGTCCCGAAAATTCGAGTTCGGAGTACAGTAAAGTTTGACGCACTTTTTCATGTCATGGAGTTTTGGGGAAGATATCGGTCTGGAAGCGGCCCAAGACAGATCGGGGCTTTGACGGCTGAGCGCTGAGCGCCATTCGTGCTGCCTTCGAAGACGACAGTTGTTCAGGTTTCTAAAGTACAATCAGTATTAACAGTAGGCTCTTCTCAGATCAAAGCGTTGCAAGGAGTTCGCCTGGTGAAATCTGTCAGTTGGTTTGAGGCGAGGAAAATCCCGAAACGCAAACCGTGCGTCATATCAAGCGGACATGATAACCGCGGTTCTTGCCGGCATTTTGGAAGCGCCTGGTCAACTTCCCATTCATAAGAGTCAAAAATCAAATTCTAGCGGGGTAATTTCATGCGAAGGGCCGTCAGCGATATGTAATTGAAAGAGGTATGAATATCTTTTAGCTATTCTCCTCGTTTGCTCGCCTTCCATACAGGTCGTTCAGCTTGACCGTATCCTTCATTTTTTTTTTTCGTCGCCGCCTGTTTACAGTTGAACCTAGCGCCTTTCCTGCGTTCCTGAGGATAGGTCACATTCAAAAACAAGTCGCGAATGTTATTTTTACGCACCTGGCGTCATATATCATCACGTTCGTCATTCCTCGGTCCACGATTTCCTACAATCGCAGCCCCTGTTATATCCATGATCTCTATCCTATGCATCGGAATCGAATCCTAAAAACAAACGGTCACATCGTCTCGAGCTGTCAATAGTGATTTGAATGCATACGCAAGGCTTGTCGAACGTAGAAAGCTCTCTCGCCGACTCATGTGTTGATTGCGTATAACCACCCCGATCAATAGCTTCAAAACCTTGCATCTCGAGGTCACCGCTCATTACAGTAACTTGTACGAGCGAGTTCAACTCCTGTTTTTATGGATGTCAGTCGGATTCGTGCACGGTAGGACTGACATTGCACTTGCTTGGGTTGGTAGACGCCCTGCGCCTGAAGGAAGAGCAGCTTGCCATGAGACTGTTCCAAGCGCCTTCGGCCCTGACTTTACCTGATCAGAATCGTCGTAGACGTAGAATTCCTTTCGGATATTCAGCAATAATTTGGGAGCAAGTATCCCCGTCAGCACGGTCATCATACTGATGAGTGCGATAACCGTCTTATCTGGATTGCGTTTGACGGCGTCTTCGATGCACTCTTCACTGGCGTTTCCAACTGTGAGATCTGGCGCAGAGGTACAGTCGTGACCTTCGACAACGCGTATCAGCGACTGGCTCACGATGAAAGTCATTGTGTACATGGAAATCATGCTGCTTGACTGTTCAGGGCTCTTTCAGATAATGAAATAAGAATGGAATACTGACATAGTGTAATAAATGATCAAATCGGATACCATGAGCGAGAGAATATCTGAGCCCGACGATATGATTTTCCTAACCGGTATCGGGAACAGCCTGTTACGGAGTCTTGGCCCGACGCTCGAGATCGATTGAGACCGGAAAGAATGTATGAGAACCAAGCCAAAGAGGAGAGTGTCCGTGAATATTCCAAGCGCGTTGAATGTGTAGAGTACTAGTTGGATACGTGAAATGGGGCGCTGTGGTTGAGAGTAAGAGCAAAACTCACGAGGAAGTCCTTGAAAAACGTTGACATTGAAGCCGATTTCACCAAAGGGAACTGCCACGGGCATGATGCAGCAAAGGAAAACGAAACCTACGAGATGCGGTCTTTTGTTGCCGTACAATGCGTACACCCTTGAGCTGAGAATCGCTAATCTTTTGTTTAATCAAGCGTATCTTTGGAAATGTTGGGATGGGAAGCTCACCTTGAGCCGAAATGTACACAAAGTATATATTCAAGAAGAAAGAAGCGCCGACTATATCAGTGAGCACGTCCACTGGCGCCTCTGCAGTTACATATGAGATGAAGACACAACTCAGTTTCAAAGCTTGACAGACCATTAGCTGGGTATATATTCATGAGTTCTCATTCCCCAACAAGGTGCCATATTCACTGACCTGGAAAATAGCGTAAGTTGAGCACAACGACTACATTGTCGAACGAAGGAAGATGCTCGTTTTCAGTGTCGACGCGAAGTCAGTACGTAACACTGATTCGCGTACCGAACATCGTCGTTCTTGAGAAGTCAACCTTTCAGTATTCAAAAGAAGAAGTGGTAAATCTGTTGCACGTACGTGACAAACACCGTGCAAAACAGCTTGGTCTTTCATATCGAAAAACATGAGGAAACCTCATTCAATAATATTTCTCAATTGCATACCATGATATACGCGAATTTCCCTTTGTTCCATGGTTTCGTCTACCGAGGAAATGGGTGAACCGACTTCAGCGAAGGTTGGGTCATCGATTAAAACACCGACCGCACCCAAATTAAATAAACCTGGTGGCGAATGAGTCTTGCATGTCTGCCAATTTTTTTCACCCTTACCTCGTCGCCAAAATTCAGTACTTAATGCTCATCAGTGAAAGGCTGCACTCCGCTTGAGTAGAATGAGTGCATACTGTAATCGACTATGAAAATAGTGTCTGCGGCAACTTCAGATAGGCGTCATTCAGTGGTCATCTTTCTTGGATAGAATTCGGGCAACGTACGCAGTATTGCTAAGGCTGGGTCTAGAATCCAGCGAGGTTGTTATGTGTCGAATTCATTATAAGTATGGAAAGTGGACGGAAAGGACGGAAATCGAATTACTGACCAAAAACAAGTGGTTCCATGAAGAGCGATTGGCAGGGAATGGATAGCTGAGGTATGAGCCCAGCTATCACTGTTGGAAGGACGTACGAGTGTTTTTATCCACCTTTCGTTGACTAAAGCACAAATGAGGATTACGAACATTAGTGAAGATTCAGTTATTAACATCATATCATAATGTACCGTTGTCCGCCGTGTGTGATCCTTCGGGTTTCAACTGGAAGTCAGCTTTACATGTACCAACGCGTAACTGGCGACAGATCGGTACTTCATCTTCGTTCGGAGGATATAAATTTGACGACGGACCATGAACGTCCAGGAAGATCACTCCCAAAGTTGCGTTTTCGCACATTGTGATGGAGGTCGGCGTGTGGCGGCCAAGGGCGCATAGCGATTGAAGTGAACGGGCATTGACGGACAAGATGGGATTTCGTTGCTCCAGGGATCGGACGTAGTACTGGTGCTGTTGGTGCAATGAGGTCTGTCGGCGCTGCTTTCAATGATTGATGCGAGCGAAGCCGAAGTTGGGACCTGAAGGCCTGAAGTTGAGGACACTTGCGATGCCATTTGTTTGACAACCCGACCGTCTGTCCGAAAAGCTGTGAGTTAGCAGAGGAATGCAGGAAGGGAACATGCTTCGGCAACCGGTCAACAGCGCATCACAGTGCCCGGTCGGATCAGTTTGAACATAATTAGAGCCAGAGACAACCGGAATGCTTTCAAGTTGAGCCCGCGAAAAGAATCTGCAATAGCTTCGATGAGAACGGAGAAATATGGCGAGGAAGAAAGAAAGGTAGTCCCAATTCCATTTCGCGCTGGAAGCGAAACTGTACTTTACATGGTAGTCGTCACCTCGACCATAGTCCACACAATTCCGCACCGTCCATCCCCAGAAGTGTGTCAGATGCGGGCAACTCATCCACCACAGCAACGCTCTCCCCACCGTAATTCAGGTCCCACTGCTTCGCGCCAGTCGGATACGCGCTCATCTTGGATGCGCTGTTCTCGTCCACACATCCATGAGCGACACAGCTGGAACGACGATCGCGTCTCCCGTCTGTACGTCTACTTCGAACACGTCGGTAAGCTTGTCTGATTTGAGATCGGCGTCTATTGTTCCGAAACGGACGCGAGGGGACCCCTGGAAGACACCAGCGCTTCGTGCGTCGTGCCGTGGAAGTGCGAGCGCTGGGGCATGCCGTGCACCCATTGCACTTTCCAATCGTTTCGCGTGAAGAGGGCCTCGATGATTTAAGGGTCAAAGGAGGGTGGGGAAGTCGATGTTGGAGGAGATACGGCGTGACAATTCACGTTGGATGTTTGCTGTTTGGCACGAGGTTCGTAAGCTTGAGGTAGATGGCTTCAATGCGTGGCTTTGACACGAAGGTTCGAAGTTGACAAAGTCTAGAGGGTGTATCCAATTTGAGAGGGTATAATGGAGAATTGCGATGTCACAGAATTTGTGAGGAGTATCGGTATAATTATAAGGCGTCGAAGTTGATGTGATGAGATGCGCGACGTCGCTCGAGTTCGTCCTCCCTCTGAAGACGACGACGATGTTAACGATGGAAAAAGGCGTACGAAAAAGGGAACGCACTTTTTCATTAAGATGCAGCACGAACACGATAACCGCCAGCAGAATAGCCGTGACGATAATCGTCAACGTCACCCAAGGGATCCACGCGCCCGGTCGCAAATACAGCTCACGCCGCCACGCCGTCTCATCCTCTGCTGGAGGATAGATCACGACTTTCGAGTTCGGGATGACACCTTCCATGTTGATGAAATGCTCCGCCGACTGCTTTTTCGTCGAGCCTACGAAGAGGTTCTCGATGTAGTTGTTGGTGCGGCCGAGCCCGAAGTATGCGTACGGGGTGAGGAGGGCTTGGTATGCGGTTTGCGGAAGTTGGCTTACTGCGGAGCGTTGGTCCAAGGGGAATTGAGACTGGGAGAGGGGAAGGCTTACCTTGGGCTGCGGATCTGCTTCCTGCCGTGTCGAGGACAGTGTACTTGTAGGAGGCACCGGAGTAGCTCACACCAAATGGCTGTGAAAAGTTCAGGCGCTGTTTACTTTAATCAATGGGAAACGTACATGATACTTCGTGCTGTTGGGGCGGACGCACCAGCCATTGTTGCATGCTCCATTCAGCACTTCATTAGTAGATATTAGTCAAAATTTACAGCGATAAGTTTTCGACTCACCAATAGCCTTGAGGAAGAACGCATCATAGAAGAAATTATTCTGTATGAAAAAAATGTTGCCTTGGCCTTGCTCTCCTGTCCGTTGCACCATGATATCCAGCGTACCCTAAAAACGCTTTGGTCGTCATGAGGATGGAGATGTAAGAAAGGTCGCTTACGTCTTCATCCACGTCGAAGAACGAGACGCTCCTCGCGTCTTTGATAGCGTTCATGACATCTACGTCTTTCTTCACAACATGCCACCCTCTTCTCCCATTTCCTTTCGCGTCGCAGCCTATCACGCCCTTCGCACAAGGGACAGAGTAGATGAGATAAGGTGTTCTGTCAGTGGTTTCTCCGATCCCCAAGAAGCCGCCGTGAGGAGACGAGGAGGTAATGAGGAGCATGTCTGGGAAGCCATCGAGGTTCGCGTCGCCGAGCTTGACGGGTAACGGAATGGCAGGGTTCGCAGTCGTATCCAGAACCAAAAGGTCGGACTCACCGCCAGACGTTGAAGGGAAGAGATTGGAGATGGGTATGCTGACGAATGCCTGCGACTCGTTTGTAAATGTGCAGTAAGGAATGTGGAAACGGAACGTACGTCGTTATTTGGGCTATCCGTCAGATCAAATTTGAAGTTGGGGTCCGCAGTGCAGAGGTCTTCGGGTTGTCGACAGAGTTTGTTGCTGCCTTTAAGCCCGGACGTCGCAGTTGAGGTACATAAAGGTAATTGTTGGTTGTACGCGATGTTGACTGAGCAACCCGAACCGATTCCCGTCGACGACGAGACTGAAGAGCAAGCTGTGAAGACAATATCCAAGGTTCCATCTCGATCTGACGAACGCGAGTTAGAGGCCTTTCAAATGAAGAGCGATATGACTCACCCATATCCGCGAAAGAGACGGACTGCACTCCTGAAGGGAATCTGCCGAGTTGGACGAATGTGAAGTCTCCTGACTTGTCGTTCCTCCAGATCTGGAAGTACTTGTTGCCGGTGCTTTCGTCGTCGCACATGAGGAATACGTCTGAGCTTTACGTCAGAGAAGACACTAAAGCAAGATGACGAGTGACGCACCAGCTAGACAATCTCCATCGAAGTCGACGACAGCGTTGCTATGCGGGTTTGAGATCGTGCAGTGTTGGCCTTTGAAGGGTGCGTCCTGACTTCAAATGACCTACGTCAGCTACAATCGAGGACGCACGAACAGAACACGCACACAAGAAACGTCCGAGTAGCCTCATCGGACTCGTTGTAGGCGTTTCTCCATATCGACAAGATACCCGTGTTCAGCGTTATTCCCAGCAGGTCGATCTTGAGATCGCCGTTCGCATCTAAAGGTATAGGCTGAGCACCGTTCGATGACGGAACAGTTTCTGCGTTAGGGTCTAATTTAAATCTCGTCAATACGAGAGCTCAAGGCAGAGAAAGACCACGCACTGAATATCCCTCCCGGTATTCCGATGTACAGACTCATTGCGAGTGATGACTCTCCAGGGAATCCACCTGTGCCCATGACGAGCAAGTCGAGCGTGCCGTCGAAAGTGAAGTCCCCAGGAACGACATTCTGCACCACCTCTGGACGCGTCAAGCTCGTCTTCTCCTTGAATACGAAAGATTCTGTCCCAAAGTCCTCAAGACGAGTAAATATACTGCGAGGCACGACTCACCATGATCCCAAAGGTGTATCGTCAAGGTGTGTCCGTCCGAGCTCAAAGTTGCGACATCGGTACTTCATTCAAGTAGTTTCGATTCAACTGAGCAACTCTTGAGATAACAAGACTTACAACTGATCGCCGTTGAAGTCTCCAAACGCGATGACTCTGTCTTCGCTCAAACCCAATGAGCCAGCGTCCAACAATGCGCTCTTCGTGAATCTCTTCGGAGGAAATGGCCACAACGCGTAAGCATTTTCGATCAGAGTTAGGAGTAAGAGCACCCATAGGATGCTCGATGCCATCGTTCGTAGAACGTCTTTGTCGTCGTCGTCGATGACGAGGACGAACGCCGTCGCCCGGTCGTCGTCGACATGCACCTCGCAGTTATTCCATCCGTGGAAATCTCCCACACTCTGGCCCACAGTCTCTGGCACTGGCATATGCACAAGAAAAAAACTTCAACACCGTTCTCTGACTCGGAAATATCATCTTGCTCTCGAAGAAATTAAAAGCAAAGAAGTTAGTTCCTTTCAATATCTTCAAGTCATCATCATCAATTTCATGCTGTAAGTTATACCTTGGACTCTTGGAGTCGAAAATGGACTCGCATACGAATATTAATATTATTCAAACGACCTGTTGAATACACTTTCTGTAGAGAGTACTCTACAGCTACTTACATCGCTAAGCTACGATATGATGCATTCTTACCGTACAGTTAGATACTTCTGTTTTCTTATTGTTTGTTACAATATTACGTCTAAGGCGCTTGCAAAATACCTGGCGGCGCTCGGCTCAGCGTCGGAATTCGGAACATTGCCATATATGGTGCCCCCCTACATGACTTTTACGATGACCACGCCCTCCTTTCCATTGACCTTCACCATCTCACCGTCGTTTTAATCGTCGAGCTCACCGTCGAGCGAGAAGGAGGGCTCGATGCCGAGGTATAGCACGAAGGAGACTCGCGATAGCTTGCGAAAACCCGCGAAGACGACGTCGCTTGCATCGGCGTTGGGTGTCAAGGGATCTCTGCGGGTTCGACCATACGGCAACGTCAAGCACGCCCACGTAGTTCTACGAAAAGTCGACGAGGAGCAGTATGTGGATGAGGAAGGAGTGACGAGGACGCGTGGTGTTTTCAGCCTTTTCGCCCATAAACTCATCAACGTGAAACCAGGCAAGGAACTCTTTCTTTCCCTGCATTCTGCGCAAGGAGACTTTCATGAGTTACCCATCGCTTTGGAGGCTGATTTCCTCTTACCTGGAGAGGAGGTAGAGGCAGAGGAGAAGCCAACTAGAAAGCCCTCTCCACCTCCACCTCCACCACCACAACCGAAGGGCGACGCTGAGGGAGAAGGCATCGCTCTTCCACCGAAGATGCGAAGAAGTCGTGTGTCTTCGTTCTTTTCCAAACACGAAGAATCTCCTGGTACGCACTTGACGTGTCTCTTACTGCTTTTTCTGCGTGAAGCTGACGATGTTTAGCTCCTTCCGATCTTCCATCTCCCTTCATGACCCCACCCAGAGTCGTCGCGCAAACTTCTGTTGCCTCAGCGGCTATACAAGCCTCAGTTGTTTCTCGTGATTTCGGGTCTCAAACAGCTTCTACGCCTCTCCATAACATCGCTTGCCAGACATTAGACGAACCTAAGGTCCCCGAGCGTATCCTAACCAGCACTGGAGTACAAACCGAACCCTCTGAGCCCCCCACGCGCGTTCCACACAGTTCGGAGCCCATTGGTAAAGGTCGCAACGACGTTGTTGGCGATGAAGGCTCTGTTCCTGCTTCTTCTAGCTCTGCGACACTGACTAATGGCAATTCTGGGAGGCGCAGTCTTTCCCCGATGGAAATCGATTCATCAGTAACAACACCATGCCTCTCGCCCGTACTTGCGCCCCAGAAGGAAACGAAGGTGACAGTTATCGACCTTATTCCGAAGTTGGAAGAGCACGCCGAATCGAACGTTGTCAATGGTACGATATCTACGGTAAATCAGTCTGGCTCGCGATCTCGGTCAAGATCGCTGTCTGTTATGTCTTGTAGCTCTGATGAGTACGAACCGCCTCCCGCCACTCCCTTCGAGGCGCCGTTGGTATTTAATCCTTCGCAAAAGAAAGCTTCAACGCAAGTCTCCGCTCGTAAGCACTATCGAATCACTACTCGCGCTCTTTTTCATTGTGAAACTGATCTTTTCAACATCTAGCACCTCCACCTCCACCGGCACCTGTTCCTGCTCCCGTGTCCGAGATACCAGCGCCAGAAAAAAAGGTCGAGAAGAAGGAGAGAAAACTTCCTCCTCTTCAGGCGCCGAGGTTCGTACCTGCGCGATATACGTCTTTCTCGGACGACTACAATAGCACCCCGTCTCTCGACGAGAGCATTTCGCAAGGACCAAAGCCGTCCGCGAATGGAAGACACTCACCTCCGCCGGCCCCACCTCTTCCTTCCGTCTCTAATCCTTCACCTCCGCCCCCGCCTCCATCCCTTCCCTCGTCTAGCCGAGTAACGTTGGATGTTGACGTACCGCCCAGTACTCCTCTTCTTCCTCCTCCCCCTCCTCCTACGCAATTCAGGACTCCCCAATCAAATGGTCCTCGAAAGAGACCAAGATCTCCCGTCGGAATATCCAGAACGAACGGCTCGAATGGTTCGGCGTCCAAGCGTTGGAAGCCTATCAACGGCGTTCCTCCTTCTTCTAACCCTGCTCCTATTCCCATTCCTATCCCAGTCACTGTCAAGAGCGAGCCAAAGTCACCTGTACTTCTCGCGGACGACCATATGTACTACGGCGGGAGTGCACCGATATTCATTCCAAGCGATCTCCCACCTCCTCCAAGTTCAGCGCCTTCTTCCCTCGGTTTCGACCCAGTTGCGCTCCTCAATTCCATCAACAAAAGTGCGCCTCCGACTCCTTATAACCCTGCGACGGATTGGGAGATGCCTTGGAGAATGAATGGGAATCAGATTCACAGACCACCTAATCCTCAGATCGAAATTCCAATACCTCTACCGCCCCCGATGCAGAGAATTAACAATCCTGGGTACTCGTCGCTTCGCGTGAAGCAAGAGATGATGCCTATTAATCTGAACGTGTCTCCGCAGACTCCTATGTTCCGTACGTTTCTCCTTCGAACACTTTCACGATGCGCCTTTTCTGATATTCCGCTCTGTAAATCATAGGCCCGACGGACTATCCCTTACCCAAGAAACCGATGATGTCTAAGCCTCCTCTTCAGGCAAATCGCACAGCTCTTACTCTGCTACATACGGCGCAGATTAAGATGAAGAAAGAGGACGGGATTCGGTCAATTGTGTTCAACGATACGGGCAAATGCTTCGCCGTTATCTGTACGTCCCTTCCGTTTCATGATTGAGTGTCCATACGCTGACGCTCCATTTCGTAGGTCGGGATAATACTGTTCGAATATGGGACAACGATTCGAGGACAGAGATCGCGAAGCTCGCGCATAGTTCTTCAGTCGCGGGCGTCGTATGGCTGGCGGACGGCGAGGGTAAGTGCCTTGACTCATCTTATTCCTTACAAGAATCTGATACTAATACTGCTTCATTTAAGGTGTCGCATCCCTGGGTATGAATGGTATAGTGAGCAAATGGACACAACTGGTGAGTGACCTCAAATAATATCCCTCACTTCATCTGATTATAAACTGTAGAAGGGAAACAAATGGCAATGGGAGAAGTTGCTCGACTCTGGCGATGACGACCCTGCATGCCTCGCGCATTGGAAGGGTAAGATCGCTGTCGCGAATCCGAGGAAAGGGGTGAAGTTATGGACTCATGAAAACGGTACGAATGAACATTCAAGCTCTTCTCTATCGTTTGACTCCCTGACATCTTCGCTCTTGTAGGTGAATGGAAAATGGCTGAACGCTTCGTGCCTCGAAAAGACGTTGTGACGATTGAGTTCATGAACGATGGTAACTCGCTTCTTTGTGCTTCCTCTGACGGTTCAGTGTATGTTCTTCTTTCTCTACTGCGTATACGAATAGACCTGACCATGGTATTTCAGGTTCGCCTGCACCGTTCCAGAGGGTCGAGTTCAGCCCGTCGTATCTTTCCGAACGAAGACGTACGTATCTTTCCCCCATTACGCCTTAGCTCTCATCATTTAAATATAAAACTCAGCTTCCATCTTGACGTCGAACGCGGAGCCAACAATGCACTCATCACCGAGGCATGCGGCCGAGCACATCTCGTCAATATTGACTTTAATGCGCAGAAGACGGAAATTGGACGCGTTGTCCAAAATTACTCCTTCCGCGAGTCAGAACGTCAAGGGGCTCGCTTCAATCATGCATTTGGTTCCATCTTCACGAGCGGAAAGCTTGTCGTCTTCGCTTCGGTAGGCGGTAAAGTGTTCGTTTGGAACAGGGTTACTGGGGTCGCGGAGTATGAAATGAATCATGGTGGAGGTGAGAGCAAGACGTTCCCATGATCAGTAAGTCTTCCGATTCTGACGACGTTTCATCCTTTAGATCCGTTCATCCAGGCCGTCGCCGTAAGTCTTAACTTTTTGTGATTTCTCACTCATTTCGCTCACACTACCATCTCACCAGAGCTTCGACAAAGGCGAAGACCGGCAACTCGTGAGTGGCATCCGTCAGGGCAAGCTCTTTTGGTGGGCAGCTCCTGGTGGGTCGTCGCAATAGTGTCTTCTTGAAACTTTGGGCTTTTGAAAAAGAATTGCGAAGGTCTCTTTCTCCACCTCTGCTTAGACGGTTTAGTACGGTTTTAACTTGCTTTATCCCTCCTGTCTCTCTTTGCACTATCAGCGGCGCATAATGCTTTTGTTTATTACGATCACTATGCAACACCATCGCGATGATCCAATGGTGTAAGATTATGAATTCTTGTACTCAACAACTCACTTTTTGTAATGCTAGCATACCTTTTCATCACTTGTATAGTTTAGAGACGCGTTTCGCAGGTGGCACGGGTCACCCTTGTCTTTGTCTTGTAGTGCTGGAGCGGAGGTGCGCGTCAACCCATCGAAGGGTCTCTAGAAATACGATTGTAACGTCCGCATGCGTGTACACAAATCTCATTCTTGCTCTGTTAGTTTTAGCCATCGAATGCGACCGTACGGGGACATCTTTGTCTCTTGCGCTTGATCTGCCCAGAATGCGACTTCATGCAAAAATGGTCTCCGTTCGAGTCCCAGTTTGCCTTCCAGATTGTCGTCGGGCTTCGCGAAGCTAAGAATGAGTTTCGGAGTAGGAGTGCTTGGCGCAGCACCATCCGTGAGTTCAGAATTACGTCGAGAAGATGGCGAGATCAGTTCCCAAGTGAATTCTTGTGGCGAACTTGAACCGGCCGCGGCAGACGAGCTGAAGCTTGAGATGGGAGGACGTCCGATGACTGTGGTTATTTGCTTCGCGAAATGTTGTAGATCCGCGTCCAATGGTGCGATGAAATGGAGGTGGGCGAGAGCTTTCGTCGTGTTTGGGTGCTGGGCATTGGTCGGTGGCTCGAGGGGAACCTGCATAGAAGTGTAGCAAATAATTCAGTTCATTTGAGAGTGCGATTACAGATTCATCGTACGCACCCTCAATAACCGTTCCGTGACATCCCCACAAAAGAACGGGAGGAAACCCCGCCCATGCACGCCTGCATCCGGAGCAGTGATCTTCCAACGCAGCTCTCGTCCATCCGGTCGTACGCGTCCTCCAGGTATCGTTTTCAAGTAGCTCACTTCACTTCCCTCCTTCTTTGATCGCTCGTTGATGACATCAGATAGATCCAAGTGTTCGTCGTCTGAAGGAGGGTGGTTCGACGACCCGAGCCCGAGGAAGGCGAAGTCTATCCAGCCGGGGCGCGCGCCTGGCCCACTGGCTTCAGACCAAGGATGAGCCTCACGAGCAAGGCGAGCAGGTGATCCCGGAGGGTAGTAGGAGACAAGGTGCGTGAAGGAGATGAGCTCGACGTATGCGCCGTCGGCGAGAATCTGGTGACGGCGAGTCGTATAGATGTGAATCAGCTTGAATTACGAAGAATACACTTCAATCACACACCACGAGTGCATTTTCCGTAAGACCATCTGCGTGAACTCCACCAGGGATGACACTGTTGTACGTTTCGCACCGAAAGCAACGTCGAGAGGCTGGTCAACACCACATAGACAATTGGCAGAAATCTTTATCGACGCACTTGAAACCCAACGAAGCAAACTGCTCAATAGTCTCCTTCACCGATCCTGGAGGTGTCAAATGGACGATGTGGTCGATAATATTCGTCGAGACGCCTTTACGATTGGACTCCATCGTGGTCATTTGGCACGTTCTGAGTGGATTCGGAGACCAAAGGAAGCAAGTTAGGATTTCTCATCGTTCTCCTTCAAGTTCCCACTAGCGTTTTGTAAGCAATGCTGAAGTTTCTCAGCATGACGAGTAGGAAGGTGCCAAATTGCGAATGGTTGCGCGATAGGGGCCCTCAAAGTTCACTGAGAGTGACTGACATCGCGGTTTGTGGTCAAACTCAAAAATGATCACGTGTTGTACCCTAAACGACATTCAAGTTTCATTTCATTTCAAGTTGTCCTCGAACCTCAATTTCGAACATCCTTCCTTCAACCTTCTCTGTAGTCGCAATACTGCTCCATCAACGTCTATCCTGAGAGACATCTAATATCTTTCCGAGAACGCTTCCAACGTACGAAAGCTCGACGAGAATCACAACCGTGACCCTCCCTCGGACTTGAATCCGTCTACTTTCTCAGTACGATGCGTTGATGATTTCTAATTTCTATTTCAACGGACCTCATGCTGTGTATAGTGTCAGACTTGAGGATACTTGAAGAGGTATTTTCCAACAGAGTGGGTTCGAGCGGCACAGGTGTGTCCAGTATTTCGAGCCGAATCGAGCGAGTTCCCCTCGATATTTGAAAATACTTGAATACATGTCCTCAACAAAAAATTGCTGATGCTTATATATATACAGCTAGAGGTGCTGCCGAGTCGCTGTAAATCGACATCGTTAAGGATGTTCTTCATCAATTCGCATGAGTCTAAACACTTCTTCTGCAGCCTTCCCAGAGACATCTGCATTTGGGTACGTATGGTTGCTAATCTCGACCCCCTCGGGATTCACTGTCCTTGGTGTGCAAACTTCACCGGGCGTTGCGGAATATTCTTCGGAGGGGTCTCGAGATACTGAGCTCAGCAATTCCTTTAGAAATCTACGTCAGTTGCGTTCCACCTAATATGGATATTGGTCGAGCTTAGAGTAGGAACTCACAAAGGTTTCAACGTGTCCTGCCGGTCGACCAGGAGCAGCAACTCGCCATGTAATGGACCTCCGCGCGTTCTGTACTGCAGCTCCCTGTCCTTCTTCATTGCTGATATAGTACTCCCTGCGGATATTCAACAGCAACCTGGGCGCCAAAATTCCCGACAATATCGCCGTCATTGTGACAATCCCCAGATTATCCTGGATTCCTAACCGACTTTTGCAATCTTCGGAAGCACCGTTGCAGATGCGTACTGGTATCGCAAAAGTTGTGGAGCTCAAGACGTAAAGCACCACCATGCTACTTATAATGAGAAGTGTGCCCCTTTGTTAAAATTTCATTCGTAGCGACTCACAGGGAGTAGTATTTGACCGAGTCGGTCACCATAAGAGATATCATATCAGTGCCAGTTCCCGCAAGCTTGCCCAGAGACGATGGGCGTGTAGCGTGCGGAGATCGGAAGGTAGGGCGGGTCCGGTATGCATGTGCCACGATGAAAATGAAAAATATCGAGTCCGCGAAAAGACCGACAATATTATAAATTAGAAGTACTATAAACTGCATAAGATGAATATGTTTTTGCAAGGAAAAAATGCATGCACTCACAATCCGTTTCTAAAACATACAAGCGCAACACGCCCACTGGAACGACTAGCACGGGCAGAATGAAGCATAGAAAAATGAAGGCGAAACGGTAACGCGTCATATTGCCATATAGCGCGTAGACTCTGGACCCGAGGATTACTAGTCGTGCGAGATGTTCAAAGAGGTATTAGTTACAAAATGCGTAAATCCCAATGACTGAATACCTTGAGTAGAGGCTTGCACAAGGAATACTGTTAAGAAAATTGCTGCTTCCGTGAAATCTAAAAGTATTACCAATCCTTTGTGGGGATCAGTTTCAAGCTTTGAGCAAGCCCTTTGGCTAAGAGCTATAAGTACTCGCCAAGGTCTGAGGGATGCATTTATCAGTTCTCGACTCTCAATGGTATTCAATACCATAACGAACCAAAGAAGTCCGGGCCGCCGTAAGACCCAACCACTTGTCCTATCGCGTTCATGAGCGATAAAGCTACTAGTCCCAGAGAGAGTATCCGTGTCTTGAAGTTTAAAAAATAGCTACGTTAGAAGAAAAGTGTTGGGGATCAAAAAAAGATTGACATACTGTCACGTATGAGACCTTCCCCCATCTCCAAGGTCGGAACTGTAAAAATGTCCGACGTGAGCACTCTTTCTTCAACTTGAAGCGCAGTGGACCTGGAAATACCCAAATGCAGAAGACCTAGGTGTTACATTAGCATTAATATTTTTTTTCGATATCGAGTCATTGCCATCCCAAAATTTGAAACGTACTTCTTCGTCAAAGCTAAGAACTGAATTTCCCGTAGCATATCAGTATTCATCTCTTTTCGAAACATCTTGACGTACGGTAGTCGTAAAAGAAGAGAGAACCCGCGGAGACTGAAAAAAAGAGCGTCGCAAAATCGAATATACGCCTGAAAATGTAGTACAAAGTTCCTTACACATGAGCGCATACGAGAAATCTGTAAATTTGATTACTCTTCGTCAGATTGGTATAGCAAGTGAAGGATTGACGACGAAATGACCTATATTCATGACTGCACAGAGGCCTCGCGGAGCAAGTTTGGGGTGAGCTACGGAGAAGTGTGTTCCATATTAGTGAAGTAAAGATAGCTCTTATAGCCAGTCCACATGACTCGTGACGAACAGTTGGCAACTGTCCATCACAAAGCGAGTGTGATTGTTGATATAAATAAGGTCTCGACGAGCTGCGGTACTCTTAGCGGTTCCGAAGTTCGAACTGAACAAAAAAGCTCAAAACGTAGACATCGCCTATGCATGGATATTACTTACAAGTGTGTCTTCGAGCCTGTTTGATAGCAGAAATGCATCGAGCACCAGCAGTCGTGGAAAATATAGATTCCGAGTCGGAAGGCGCCACTACCGGTACCACCAACACCGCCAGCCCCTGTGGCGTAATCATAAGTCCAATAAGTTGTAGGTTCTAAGTAGTACGTTAGTGTTCACATTTCATGTATGGTCTGGATACCAACACACGCCGTTTGTTCGCAAGCACGTATGCGGCGATAACCTACCTTTGTATACCTGAATTTCTAGAATCGTGTCGCCGCTCGAATTCTAAGGGATTTCATTCTCAGCTCCAGAAAGGCGAAGGAAAGACATGGGTATTGCTGGTCCTGGCGTACATTCACGAAGTTATAATGGTCTAAATTCATGACCAGGCAAGTTACGCGATAAAGTAACGCCTGAAAGCAAGAGCGTAAATCAAACTATTAATTTCGTTGCTATTCTCTTACATATTCTTGTCTTCGATTTCTCGTCTGGGCATTTGCATCCCTCGACGTTCCTTTGCTAGATTTACGAGATCGTCATCAATTGGGGTTTGCGGTTTCCCTCCTCCTGGGACACACTTGTTTTCAGATCCAGGAATTTGTAAGCACACGGGGAAAACCTACGCGATGTAATCAGTGATTCTTCCGTACCAACATCTATTTATGTATTTTGAAGCGACAGAACTCACATATTGCTGAACTGAATCATGGGTCGACCATGAACAAATGACTCTTCGAGCCCGTAACGGCTGATGAGATCCGAGGTTCCGCGATGGCATGGAGTTACTTCCTGATGTTAAGCAACAGCCTCGGCGCGAGCACCTCCATGAGCGCTGTCATAGCCGTAACCAAACCAAGCTGACAGCTGTGCATAGCTCACGCCCGGATCCGTTATGTACACTGAGAGCATGCCAAAGAACAAGTCTGTCGCAGCTCTTCCAATGCCCCGAGTAGATTGACAGGGTAAGACGACGTACAATAGTAGAGGTCAGACCTCAGGTTTCAGTCCTGATTCTGCTTCTCGATTCTGTAGCAATCCAAGCACAACGACAGTTGACGCCATGATAAATGCGAAGGAGATCGTTCGCGCCTTGAAATTAAAACGAAAAAGTGAATGAAAAAGAGGCTAAATTCAATCGCATCGGATGGATTAAAGCGTACCGTGACGTATGAGATTTTACCCCACCTCCAAGTCCGGGACTTCAGTAACCCACAATGTTGACTCTCTTTCTTATAAATTTAACCCAAATGCAAAGGATCTGTTTTGCATGGTCAAGCATGGACGAATAGATTTAGATTTTTGATACGCACCTCATCATCGGATTTGAGCACTGGAACAATCGTGCATTAGTATTTGCAAATCCTAGAACTTGGAGTATCGCTGTAGGACAGCGAGGGAGAATCACGAACGGGAAATAGGACACACGTGAAGTATGAGGTGAAGTCCAACTCAACTTCGAGTCACAGCTCACCAGAGCTCCCCACCGAGCTGAACCGGCCTGCCCGCCACAAATATTTCGCATAGAATGAATGGATGATAGTGCTACGCAAGACAATGCGACCTTGAACGAGCCGCACCTCGATCATAACCTTCCCCTGAGTCTCCTAGATTTGGTAAGAATCGGGAAAAACTCAACGTTCAAAATAACAACGCACCTCTCGATTATACACCGCCGCACCACTTCAACGCCTTGACGCCAGGATAACGAACCTTGCGCCGACTGCGCTTGCCGATCTTCTTAAACTTAAAGACGACGAGCTCGCGGAATTCATTGAACTCTCCCGCATCCTTCAACTTCCCGAGATATTCTCCGAGCCATTCCGCTGCGACTCTGGCGTCTCGCATGTTCAGAGTGATCGTCTCCAATATAGGTAGCTTCTCGCCAATGACCCGCAGTGGTACGTGCTGCTCGCCTTCGAGAGCAATCTCGTCCGGGTTCTCAGGATCCTTGATATCCAGACAAGTGTTGCTAAACAACGTGAAGTGCTTGACATTGGGGAGCATATTCAGCGGTATACAGAGCTCCGTCCATCTGTCCGTGAAGTAGTAGTTCCCATACGCGGATATGACTTTGAGGCGGAAATTAGTGACTTTGGGAAACTGATCGACGTGCCGGAAAATGCGGTTGATGTCCTTGTTGAAATAACAGTTGTTCATCCACTCCTCCTCCCAGTCCTCGTCCTCGACGTCGTGAAGTGTTTCGTTCCCAGACAGTTCCACGACAAGCTCTTCGACGTCAGGAAAGTATAAGGTCGAGAATAGAGAACGAACGAGTGCTGGCGAGTATTGATCGTCTGGAAGACTTTGCTCGAGTCCGATCTTTAATCGTCGCACGTGCGGAAATTCCAATTTCCTATATACGAAGAGATTTCCATTTGTTTCGTTGGCGGTTTCGAGAAACAATGTGAGATCCTGTAGATGGCCCATACCACAAATCTCCTCTAAAGCCTTGGAAATCCAACTGTCGCTCACTTTTAGCGTGAGGGTCAATTGGGTCAAATTGGCTAGGCCAGGAAGAGAATGTGGGAAGTAGTAGTCGGCCGTGAGTGATCGAAGATTGGGGGTGATCCAGCGCGACCAATTCCAAGGCGACCATTCGACGTCACTATGCCAAGGGTCCGCATGAACTTCCAGATGGCGTATAGACGACCCATCGAAGTCGGGTAATTTATGTTCTTTTATAAGCCGCCTTTTCGGGATCCGGGAAGAAGAAAGGCTGTCAAAAACGATGTTCACCAATTTCCATCGGCGCGAGAATGGTAAGATCTCCGATATGAGTGGTTCAATTAACCATCCACCGTCGTAACTTCCATCGTCGAAAGCTTCTAATCGAATTGACAAAGGCAAGTCACCGGTCCTAGGGAGACAAGAAGCGGCCATCTTGCTGCTCAAATGCATACGTGTCCAGTGTCGAGGGCAAGACAACATGACAGCCCGAAAGTGCCTATTGATGTGAGACAGTTTGACCGCAGATCGCCATTCACAGGGATAAATGAGGTCGTGACGTGACATTGTATCTTCGTTGATGACATGGCCAAAGATCATGTTAAGGATCTCTTCCGGAAGCGACGCGAGCCCGCAGGAACGATTGGCGGCTTGAAGTATTTCGCGTTCCGCTTTTACGGCCTCAGTTAACGCGTCGAGAGTGGTCGATAACGATTGCAAGCGCGACGTCAAATCTTGAATCCGACCCCTGAGATGAGATCGCGTTCGAAAATCGGTGAACGTCGTTGCATTGCTTCAGAGGTGGGCACCGTCAACTTAGAGACTAAAGTGCGAGCGATCAACGAACGTACATGAGGTCCAATTCCACTCTCCAATCTGCTGGAATTCCATCTTTACGTTCAACCCAACTCTTCGCGAACGCCAGTATATCATCCAGATTTTGTGAACGTCGTAGTCCATTCGCCTGAGCGCCGGGTAACGACTCGGACGGACGCTGTGTGCGGTTCAAGTCCATTGCCGGCTTGCGGTGTATAATGTTTCGCGTCGCAAAGTTTCTTCTCTTAGTCTTCTGGCCGTAGGCGACGCGATTGACTTCAGAAATTTACGAAAACGTTTCGACTTCGCGTGGAAGAGAGTGAGACAGGAGACGCGACGGCAAAAACTCCGAATTGGTTCGCGCCGGCAATCCCCGTGACTTTAACCACCGACACGGCAATCCGACGGCGAAATTTTGGCACGGAATTATGACGGCCTATTTTTCTAAGAGGGACAAGTGCCGGGTTATTTTTCGCCTGAAGACTTGTAAGGGTGCTTAATACACATGAGCCCCCTAATGCTACTTTTGACACCAGCGATGCCGAAGCTCGAACAGCACTAGCAGCAGTTGAGAAACTACTGGAAGTCATTATGCTTCACCTCTGAGCTGAATCACTATCAAAATATCAGAATGAATTTTAGATGCCAGAAGAGTATCTCACCTATCTGGGGTTCGATTCGAGTTGCACCATTCGAGAGCTTTCTCCCCAGCGAATGACGCCTTCCGGAGACCCGAGTTTCTGTCCCATACCACGATGAGCTCGTGAAATCCGTCCCACTCTCCTCGATCCTTTAGTCGCATAAGGTAGCCCTCAAGCCACTCTGCGATGGCGCTCGTATCTAGCACGTCAAGCGTCACTGTCCTGAGAGTAGGGAAAGCATCTCCGACAACTCGAAGGGGTATTGCACTTTCATCCGCGAAGTACATCTCTTCGGGGTCGTCCGGCTCCTTGATTTCGAAGCACGTATTACTCCGAAATACAAAGTCCCTGACTTTGGGCAGCATGTTGAGGGGAATGGAAAGTTCTGAGCAGCGAGATGGACTGTGACTTGGGTCATGATGGTCGCCGAACGGGGAGTAGATGTCGAGGTGAAACGTCTCGACACGCGGAAATTGATTGAAATGCCTGAATATCCGATTGAGCTCCTTATTGAAGTAAAAATCTTGAGTGTGTTCGATGTCGTCAGGCTCCTCGTAAAGGACTGTGTAGTCCCCTCCGGTTATTTCAATCTCGAGGTGGACGACATTGGGAAAGAACAAGGACGAGAATACCGAACGTTTTGCTCCGGAACTCGTGTCGTCGAAGCGGAAATGAGTCTCGGTAGCGATTTTCAATCGCCGAATTTGCGGGAATTCGAACCGTTCCATCAAAACAAGATCATTCCCGAGGCGGGAATTAGTGAAGGTTACCAAAAGCTCCTCCAATTTATGCAACCCGGATATTTCTTCGAGGATATCAGGCAGCATCTCGTCTTCAAGCCGAAGTGTCAGATCGAGGCTGGAAACGTTCGATAGCGCAGGGAGACCCAATGGAAAAAACGCTATAATTTTTATGCTGCTGAGATTTGGACAATTCCACCCGGACCAATCGAAGGGAGGATTATGATCGTCATCGAACGGAGCGTAGAAAATGGACAGTTCCTTTAGCAAAGGGGCGTCCAGATGGTGCAATGCTTGTAAAGCCGGGTCACTGAGTTTCCATTGATAGTCGCCATATGAATGATGGAAAGAGATATCCAAACGGCCCCATTGCCTGGAAAGGGGTAGAAGATCCGCAAGAACCGGCTCATACGAACAATCGCGGAGGTGAGTGTCACAACGAACCGTTACATCAACCGCCAAAGGCAATCCATTAGTTCTCGGTAGACAGGCGGTGATCATTTCCCCACATGAGTTCATATTCGTCCAAAACCGAGGACAGTCCAGCAAAACGGAGCGGAAATGTTGATTGACGTGCGATAGCCTCACCGCAGCTTTCCAAGCGCGTGATACGCGATACTCGTTCTTCTTAGCGTAGGCGACCACGAACTCGAAAACCATGACGAGAACTTCGTCTGGGAGTAACGCGAGTCCAGCCTTCTGGCTAACGACTCCAAAAGCCTCGTAGACTTCCTGCGTCGACTTTGCGAGGCCATTCAACGTCGTGGAAAGGTATCTCAGCCGACGCGAGATGCTATGGACGTGGGTTCGAAGCGCAGAGCTTTCCTGCATGTCTACGCTAGTGACAGACTTTCTAGGATTAAACATTCAATTATCAGTAGAGATGGACAAATTGTAATGCACTTTTGCGACTCACATTGCATCCATTTCTCTCCTCAAATCTTCCGGCGTTGCAACTCCATGATCAAGCCAGTTCGAGACCGCAGCGAGGACATCTCCCCGGTTCTCGTCGTCGCCGTCGTCGTTTGTCATTGTTTTTGGTTGCATTCCCAGGCAGAGCTTCAGGTCAAAGATGTATCTAATCGAAGGATACGATATAAGGCTGTACGTTCAAGTGATAGGGAGTGGTAAGACCATTTGCAGGACGACGTTCAACGTTGACAGAGAGTCACAGAGTTGAAGGCCGCTACTAAAACTTCGCGGCAAAATCCGAAAGCAGCTGAGGCATTTTCCGTTTTGTCTTCGTCGCGTCAAATCTACACCATGCTTTCTTTGACATCAATATTGCGAATTCACAGAATATATAACTTCATTCTAGAACTTCGAATCCTTGTAAAGATTATAGAATGACAAAGCCGTAACCGAGAGATGATGCATCGATGATGCTCTAAAGCTGAAAATTTCACTGAGTCGCTTGCAACGACCGAGAACTTTCTTGTCGAAAGTGAAAACTACTCAACATTCAAACAACCGACTTCCCGCTCAATCATACTGTGCCGCACCATTCCAACGCCTCTTCTCCAGAATAAGAGACCCTACGTCGATTGAACTTGCCAATCTTCTCAATGAGGATGAGCTCACGGAACCCAGTCAACTCTCCCGAATCCTTCAACTCTCCCAGATACTCTCCGAGCCATTCAGCCGCAGCGCTGGGGTCTAGCATATCTAAAGTAACCGTTTCCAACTCAGGCACTTTCTCGCCGACGACACGCGAAGGTACACGGCGCTCGCTTTCGAAATTAATTTCGTCCGGGCTCTCGGGCTCCTTGATATCCAAAAGCGTGTTGCTTTCCAACGTGAAGTGCTTGATACTGGGGAGCACGTTCAGCGGTATACAGAGCTCCGTCCATCCGCCGTCGGTGTAGTAGTTTCCGAATGCAGATATGACCTTCAAGTGGAAGCTACTGACATTTGGGAATTGCTCGACGTGCCTGAAAAGGCGATGTATGTCCTTGTTGAAGTAAAAGTTGTCCGTCCACTCCTCCTCCCGAACATCATCCTTGAAGTCGAAGAATGAAGCGTTACCAATTAGTTCCACAACAAGCTCTTCGACGCTAGGGAAGTACAGCGACGAGAACAGAGATCGGACGAGTGCCGGCGTATATTGATCGTTTGGAAGATGCTGCTCGAGTAGTATTTTCAACCGCCGGACCTGGGGGAATTCCCGTTTCCTATATCTGAGGAGGGTTCCATCCAATTCGCTGGCATTTTCGAAAGATAATGTGAGGTCCTGTAAACGACCCATTTTACTAATGTCCTTTAACGTATCGGCGATTGAAGAGTCGTTCATTTGAAGCGTAAGGTGTAGTTGGGTTACGTTGGCAAAACCAGGGAAAGAATGGGGAAAATAGTATTCGGCCGTGAGCGATTGGAGATTGGGAGTGGTCCAGTGTGACCAATCCCAAGGCGACAATTCGAAGTCGCTGCAGAAAAGGTCTTGATGGAATTCCAGATGGATTAAAGAAGTTAAGTCGAGGCGGCGTAATTCGTGCTCTTTGATTAGTCGTTGTTTTGGAATCCGGGAGGAAGACGTTTTGAGAATGATGTTTAACGAATTCCAACGATGCGAAAATGGTAGGACCTCCAAGAGAAGTGGTTCAAGAAGCCATCCGTCGTCGTCGTCGTCGTCGTCGATATCGAAAGCTTCCAAGCTAATTGACAAAGGCAAGCCGTTGGTCCTCGGGAGACAGGCAGACGCCATCTTGCTGCTTGAATGTATATGCGTCCAGTGACGAGGGCAAGACAACATGATGGTCCGAAAATGTTGGTTGACGTGAGACAGCCTGACCGCAGCTCTCCACTCACGGGGGAAGATGAGAGTGCTAGCTGACATTGCGCTGTTGTTCACGACGAGGTCGAATATCGTGTTGAGAATTTCTTCCGGTAACGACATGATTCCGCAGGGACGATTGTCAGTTCTGAGGACTCCACTCCCTGTCCCAACGGCGTCCAAAAACGCGTCGAGGATGGCAGATGAAAATTCCAAACGATTAACGATATCTTCGACGCGACTTCTGAGAAGATTACGCGTCCGAAAGTCAGCGAGCTCCATCGAATTGCTTTAAGAACGAGCTCCATCAACGCCGATGCCGAAGACCAGATTGACAGTGTACGTACATTGAATCCAAATCCTCTCTCACACCTGCTAAGATGCTCTCTTTGTGGACAGCCCAGCTCATCGCGAATGCCAGAGCATCATCCAGATGTTGAAAAACTTGGGGATGTCGAAGGCCAGAAGCCAGCGTGATGGGTGACGGCAGACGCGTTTCCGACGTGATGTTGAAGTCCATAACCAGCTTGCGACAGACCGTGACGTATTGTGAGCGAAAGAAAATTTCGGAGTCTCTCTACGACTGCTGGTCACAAACGACGCGTTCGAATGCGAAGATCAAGGTGAAGGTGTGAGGTCGCGTAGATCGTGGATGGTGGTGGAAGGAGGCCGACAACTCGCGTCGACACTCTGGTGATTTTAGCCCCCACCAAATGGGGAAAATTAGGAATTTCCGAACAATTTCCCCGGAGGGCCGCAAAGACAGACAGGGGAAAAAATAACGGAACGGCGTCATAATAGCTCGACCACAACGAACAGTAAGGCATCTTTTTATGTAGAACTCATAGAAGTCGCCATACTTCACGCGAATAACTCGCGTGTAATCTTCTGGAGGTTAAAAACAGTCAGCGTGAGGGAAGAGCATCAGTACAACACCGTACTTTCTGGTCCGGAATGACGAAGCCCGACTCATTAGTCCGCCCCCATCAAGGATTCGTACCGAGGGAGCAAGTCGTCAGCTCCCATGGGCGATCGCGTCGGAGGGTGACGCGGAATTGCTCCTCGTCGGTCATTCCCTTCGCCAGCACTTGGAACATTAGCATCTTGAAACCATGTATCAGATTTGGTCGCAGTCGCTTGATCTGAGCCTTCAGATGCAACGAACGTTGATAAGTAACGAAGATATATCCATCGAGCCAAAGACTTACCGTCAAGAGGTATCGGAACAGCCACCACCCGACGAAGCGCAGCTTTCTGTCGAGAAACATCAGATATATTGTATACGGTATCTCGCGAGTATGTGCGCTCACCTCGGGACGACGTTCAGATCCCCCATGCCGAATCATATATGGATCAAGATCAAGTCTCTCTGACACCAAGACCAGTGGTCTTGCAGCACGGGTATCCCGACTGATGCGATGCCTCCTCCGCATTTGACGAAGAAACAGTATCGCCAAAAGCAGAATAATAGCAAACGTACCACCAACAACTGGTCCGACTATCATGGCGATGGGAACATCTTTTTTCTCCGATTCCGTCGTCCTTGAGAAGAAAGATGTCAGAAATAATTCAGTACAGGCAAGAAATTGCAAACCACGAAGACACATTTGTGTAGGTTGAAGGCAATGGAGAGGGGGCGCTCGGAGGTCCGGAGGGTTGAATAGACTCTCTTGTGTAAATTAGGTAGTCGAACAACGAGTTCGTGTTCCCGTCGGACGTGATGATTAAAGAGTGCGCGACGTTTTCCAGGCCCGTTCTCCCAAAGGTTGACACGTTGTACAGAAACGGCGCAACATTGCCCAGGGTGTGATGAAAATTGCCTGCGGCTACGCCATCCAGAGTGAAGTTGAGGTTTGTCTCCGGGCTATTCCGGTCTGGGACGATGAAAAAGGTATAGATAGCAGTACCTGTAAAAGGCTATTCAGCAAGCCGTCGTAAAGGGATAGAGATTTGATGTAATACGCACCGGTGAACGATATTGTGATGTTCGCAATGCTATCACCGGGACTATATGGGGCGTCATGCCAAGTTCCATCGAACGCCAGGCTTTCGTCCGGTTTCGCAGAGCAAAAAGTGCACCCTGCACCTTGATTCCAAGCCATTGGAGGCAAGTAGTCCAGAATACTACTATTTGAGGGCGCCTGATCGTCGACGGTCACATTCGTTTCGGTAGACGCACAACCAAAGTCGAGGCAATGGAGAAGCAAGCCAAGAACGAGAAGAGCGCGCGAGGGCCCCATCGCTGTTCGACTTGGGGGTTACGAGCGATTAGAGGTGACCATCCCGGGATTAAGTAGCTCGTGAAGAAAGTAGATGAACTCATATCCCGAGGCACGAAGCAAAGTTGGGATCATCGTAAGACCTAAATTGAAGTCAAATCAAACATGCATCAAATTTTAAGCCGACCAGTTGAGGGACATACAACAGGGCGGCATCGCGGGGTACACGATACGAACACTTGAACAGCGAAAACAATAGCGACACGTCTTCCAAATAACTGATCTGTACTGGCCACATCTTTAGCGGATCCTACAGTGTAACCTGACGAACCCAGAGTCAGTTCGACGACTGCTGAGAACGAGACCTGATGTAATACGCACTTGAATTACAAGCATTTACACTGCACAACGCCAGAGATCTCATTTTCCTCTTCTGAAACCAGTTGCGTTGACTAACCAACGTCAATGTTCGATGGCTCGATCACATCTTGAAGTCCATCGCTTCCCTTCGCAACGTTCGTGTCCGTTTCCCTCAGCTCGATCTCCAGAATTCGAATCCCTTCACAAGCAGCGATGTCACCAGATTAAGCAGGTATTTCTAAGATTTTGCTCAGGTTTGGATGGTAGATCGTGCCTTTCGATTCGGGGAGGCAGCTCGTTCATCGTGGTTCATGGTCAAGATGCGAAGCAACGCGACGCGTCTTCTGCATCTGCAGGTCTACTCTAACCACGACGACAAATCGTCAATGCCATCCTGCACTTCAACGCAAAGCAAGAAACCCGGATATCTCAGCGACGCTCAATTCAACGCGTCAACGCGTTCGATAATCCCAAAAAATTGATCGTGCAACAGTCGGGAGAATCACCTCGTGGCTTACCATGACATCCGTCGCTCGCAACTTCTCCACCGCAACACTGCAGATCGTCCATGGACAACCTCCGAGCTTTAAATTTATGGTTAGAGTCCCTCATGGTTAACACTGCGGTCTATCTCACACATAACTTCTTCTCTTCAGTCATAATTGTTCACGAACTCGATGCGTTCCAATGACGCTCGGAATTCTCAGGCGTTCAAGGTACGCAGTTTTCTCCAAGATCGCAGCAAGTGCAGATGATCTGAGGTGCTGCACGGAAGGTCCGACAGCATATAAAGGCGACAGAACTAGAGACACCCCCATCACTTGCGTCCTCGGCGTGTCGATCGACCCGAACCTCGACGAGCGAAATTCGTATAGCGTTGAATGAAGATGACGATGAAGATTCTATTCAGCTGCGTACTTCTCGCTCTCACTCGAGCCATATTTGGCGCTTGGGATAAGCAAGCTGTATTCAACGTGGCTGAAAAGTGAGTCCAGGTCTCCACTCTGCGCATGGACACGAGTGACCAAAGCAATGCTTTTGTTCAAGTGTCGCTCCTCTGGAATTACTCGCAATATCATCTGAGCACTTCTCCCAGTTCTCGCATCCGGAGATTCAAGGCTTGAGCGCTCGCATCAAAAAGTCTCAATTCTGCGACGGAGGAGTCGAGTACGTGACTTTCTCCCGCAGCCTTCGGGTTACAGCCTGACGTCTTCAAAGCTCATACACTGGTTACATTGATGCAGGAACTCGCCATCTATTTTTCTACTTCTTCGAAAGCAGAAATGACCCGGGAAATGATGACGTCTTACTCTGGACCAACGGAGGTAAGTAATTATTGCACCTGGTCAAAGTCATCACTAATCAAATCTTTATAGGTCCAGGCGGTTCGTCTTCGTTAGGCCTATTCATGGAATTGGGTTAGTATTCCTTCTTCGCCT
This sequence comes from Schizopora paradoxa, assembly GCA_001020605.1. Taxonomy (NCBI): domain Eukaryota; kingdom Fungi; phylum Basidiomycota; class Agaricomycetes; order Hymenochaetales; family Schizoporaceae; genus Schizopora; species Schizopora paradoxa. Next base: position 48,234 of record KQ085931.1, read on the forward strand.
TTCTGCGAGCTTTTCTCATGAAACAAATAAATAGGTCCATGTAACATCGCAGGGCCGAACTCGACGAAATACAACCCGCATTCGTGGAACTCCAATGCAAACATATTTTTCATCGACCAACCTGTTGGTACCGGCTTCTCTTACACTGATTTCGGCGAAACAGTGGTGAGTAGCTCAAGGAGTCACTGGCGACTATGAAATCGATCATCTGTCCTTTTGCGAGGGTTCCACCGAGGAAGGGGCCAAGGACGTAGCCAAGTTTATGGCCTTGTTCTTCGAGACATTCTCTAAATTTAAAGGGCGACCATTCCATCTCACTGGAGAGTCGTACGCGGTAAGGCTACTCGGTTTTGATGATCCCCGCGACTCAGCTATCTTTACTCTCTTCAGGGGCGCTATCTTCCACTTTTTGGAGCAGCTATCTACGATCAGAACGCAGAACTTCAATCAAAGGGATTGACACCAGTGAACTTAAAATCGGTCGCCATTGGTAGTTCCTCTCTTCGACGACCATTAAATGTGGAACTGACCGAATTGACAGGAAATGGGGCAACAGATTTCTTCGCGTACGCTCTGCTTTCCTTCAATTTCGTGCGTCTCTCTTGACTAAGTAGCTCTATTACAGTCTACTAAGATCCTATTACGATGTTCAATGTACGAATGCCAGCATTGAACCGATTCAATCTATCGAGTAAGCTGCCAGTTTTATTTGTGCGCGTTTCGTCCTTCGCTGACGATCTCTCAGCGAATGCATTCAGATGCGATTAGCTGTGAGTGGATCTGCTGGTTCGGTTCGAACTAAAGCTCATGCATTGTGCCGTTCATAAGTTGCCTCGTTGCGAAAAGATGCAGAAGCACTCTTGTGTCGACCATTTCGATCATATGGACTGTGAAGCGGCATTTGGTTTCTGCTTCAATGCGTTAGCTATGCCTTACCATCGCCTCGGTAAGCCGTTACTAAGTTCAAGAGAATTTGAATACTTATGCTTCCTCAGGCCGCAATCCATACGATATGACCTTGCGATGCGCGGAGAATCACGATGTAGATTGCTACCCTGAACAACCGTCAGTATGATTTCACCCTTCGAAGCGTATTCCGTAATAATTGAATTGTTTTGCTTAGGGACATCGAAACCTTCCTGAGTCAAAAATGGGTACAAAAAGAGATCGGCGTCGACCCATCCTTCGGGAACTTCTCTTCGATCTCTATGAACGTGAATTTCGCATTCTGGGCGTCCGGTGATCCCCTGTATCAGAATTCGCATTACCTCGCCGAGCTGCTCGAACGCGGCGTACGCGTGCTTATATACGCTGGCACGTACGACTGGATCGCGAATTGGGTTGGCAATGAGCGATGGACTCGGGAGATGGTTTGGTCGGGCCAGGCGGGCTACGTAAAGGAAGAGCTGGTGGATTGGAGCGTAGATGGTCATGTCGCGGGTAAGGTCAGGAGTTACGGTAACTTCACCTTTGCGACGATATATGGTGCTGGACATTTGGTAAGTATTATTTTCCCATTGCTATTTATGAATCGACTACGAGCTTCTTTTATTCCATAGGTACCGCACGACAAACCCGTGGAATCTTTGGCTATGATCAATCGCTGGCTGGCGAAGGAAGATCTGTAGAAGGTTATAATCAGCCTTTAAGAGACATCGGATGACTTGAAGATCCTGTCACTATTGTCATCCATGTGCAGTTCTCTTTTCGAATTTTACTTGAAGTACAAAAATACTTACTTCAACTGAATATACCTCTACGTCCTGGGAGAATAGACTCGAAGGTTCGTCGACGTGTTCCTCGTGGTCATCACTACGGCTCATCTCACGCATGTCTTCGTCCTGTCTTTCCTTGTACAGATTTTCTCATTTGTTCACGTGAGGCGTTCGAAAGACGGGAAGAATCGTAGAAAAAGGGTACGGCATCCTTTCTCTTCTTAACCATCAGGTCGCAGTATCAAGTCCTTGTGGAGCACTGCGTAGCACTTTTCATAAAGGTCTACTGCGAACAACAATTGACGCCGTTTCATACGCAATATGAAGGTCTTGCTTTCTGGCCTTCTCGTTGCTTCGTTGAGCGTGGCGGCGCTTGCTTTCGCGGATCAAACCGTTTTCTCTGTCGTTGAAAAGTGAGTACCATAAGATTCTTGCTTTCTATCTCCAAAACCTCAAGGATTGTTTATCTTTTCAAGCGTCGGTCCCTTGGAGCTGTCTAGTATACAATCCGAAAGCTTCACACGTTTCTCTCATCCTGAAATACGAGACGTGAGCGCCAGGATCAAGAAATCGAAGTTCTGTGACGGAGGAGTTGAGTAAGCTTCCAGTTTCTTCACGTTCCGCGGATGCGTTTTGAGTTGATTCTCTAAGCACGTACACTGGGTACATAGACGCAGGAACGCGTCATCTCTTCTTCTACTTTTTCGAGAGTAGGAACGATCCCGACAGCGATGACGTCTTGCTTTGGACGAACGGAGGTGAGCTGTCATTAAGAACGGTAGCTCATGTTTGATGATCTAAATTAATCACTTCAGGTCCTGGAGCATCCTCATCTATGGGACTTTTCATGGAATTGGGTACGCCGTTATCTGACGATCTTTCCGGCACTCAATTTGATTCAAATAAATGTAGGACCATGCACAATTGCCGGACCGAATTCGACGAAGTTCAATCCGAACTCATGGAGCTCAAACGCAAATATTTTCTTCATTGACCAGCCTGTCAGTACTGGCTTTTCATATGCGGACTTCGGAGAGGCGGTGGTACGCATTGACATTCCGATCGTCCCAAATTAAGCTGAGTATGTTTCAGGTCTCTACCACAGACGGCGCAAAAGACATCGCAAGATTCGTAGCGCTTTTCTTCGAAACGTTCCCGAAATTCAAAGGCCGACCTTTCCACTTAACTGGAGAATCTTACGGTGTACGGATGAAAGATGGGACGATAAGACGATAGCGAGCTGACGTGGATATTCTTTCAGGGACGGGTACTTACCTGTTTTCGGGGCTGCAGTCTACGACCAGAACGCAGAGCTGATAGCCAAAGGCTTGACGCCCGTGAATTTGCGATCAGTTGCTATCGGTGAGTCTAGGTTGGAATGTACTCATGAAAATCTTTCTCATGAGAGTAGGAAATGGTGTTACCGACTTTCACGCGTATGTATTTTCTGCTAGCCGTGCATGGTTTGTAGCTCATCTCTCTCTTTAGCGTTCTTAGGTCATACTACGACGTGCAGTGCACAGGAGCGAGTATCGAACCCTACCAGAGTATTAGGTGAGCTCGTTGCTCGATAGATATCATCTTTTCAGCCTAAGAACTGAATAATGCGCAACAGCACGTGTGTCAAGATGAGGCAGGCAGTAAGAATTCAATCGAACTATGGGGTTTGGGACGTGTTTTAACGCATCCTGCATTGTGACTTTTAGCTGCCGCGATGCGAGAAGTTCACCAAGGAAGCTTGCATTGACTCTTTTGACCTCATGAATTGCGCGGCAGCTTTCCAGTTCTGCTCAAACGCATTCTCGGCTCCTTACAGAGATCTCGGTGCTTCGACATAATTCTTTTTTTGTTCGGATATCACTGACGGGAAATTGAAGTGCGGAATGCCTACGATATGACTATGCGATGCCATACGAATGTCGATTGCTACCCAGATCAAGAGTCGGTCTTTGTCTTCTATATCCAATGTCGATCTCCCCATTCACTTGTTCTCCAGTGATCTACAGATTTTCTTAAACCAGGACTGGGTCAGAGAGGAGATCGGCGTCGACTCCTCTGTAGGAAACTTCACTTGGAGCTCTTCCTCAGTCAACTCAGGATTTTGGGCCTCTGGAGATCCGTTGTACCAGAACTCGCACTACGTCGCTGAGCTCCTCGAGCGCGGCGTGCGGGTGCTCATTTATGCGGGTACGAACGACTGGATCGCCAACTGGGTCGGAAACGAGCGCTGGACACTGGAAATGTGGTGGTCCGGGCAAGAGGGTTACGTGAGCAAACCGCTCATCGACTGGAGCGTCGAGGGCAAAGTTGCAGGCAAAGTGAGGAGCTACGGCAATCTCACATTTGCGACGATCTACGACGCAGGTCATCTGGTAAGTGATAATAGTTCGGGCCCAGAGCTTCGTTTACTCATTACGTGCAGGTACCTCGCGACAAACCAGTCGAAGCTTTGGCTATGATAAATAGGTGGCTAAATGAAGAAGAACTTTGAGGGTTCAGTCGTCGGTCAACGTGGAATCGCAGCAGCTGAAAAAACTGAATTATGCTCGAGACCCCGATGAAGAAATCCAAAGTAACGATGTGTTGAAATACCAAATACATGCATACATATACATCGAAATACAGAAAGTGCGATGAAAAGGTGCGAAAGAGAGACCGCTCGGATGCCAGAGATACTTTTTGTCTTGGACATATTAAATCAGAATATGATGCATTTAGGACGTCCTTTTTTACTAGGAAAGAGCGCGAGTTTGATTGCCTTCAGGAGCGCGTTAGTGTGAAGAAATGAGAAAGCGACGGAACGCTCATACCTTGTCGAACACCTCTTTCAGGCCTTTCTGGGTCAGAGAAGAACATTCCATGTATGCAGCGACATCTTTGGAACGGAGCAAATACTCGATATCCTCGTGGTGCTTCGTTATCGCAGGTTGAAACGAAAGCCAGTCAGTCTTGAGTTCCGTTTTACTCGTATTTGGCTCATCGCGCAAGTCGATCTTTAGGCCAACCAGCAGGATCGGTGTGCCTGACGCGTAGTGTTGAAGTTCTGGCACCCATTTTGCTGAGACGTTTTCGAGCGAGGAAGGTGACATGACGTCGAAGCATAGAAGAAAAACATCAGTCAACTTGTACGACAAAGGGCGTAGACGATCGTAATCTTCCTGGCCTGCAGTATCAAACAGTTCGAGGGTATAATGTTCCTCGTCGACTTCGATTTGAGTTTTCCAGTTATCGAAGACCTTCAAATAAGAGATGAAAACGAATTGGTGTATGCATTAGGGTATACTCACTGTCGGAACATATTCCTCAGGTAAAGCGTTGGTGGAGTAGCTAGTGAGAAGACTCGTCTGAATAACATAAAATTTGGAATTGTCAGAGTCAGAAAAAGAACCTAAAAAGAACAGAGCTGTCACCAATAACACCCACCTTTCCGACGGCGCCATCCCCTACGACGACTACTTTGATGCATCCGGGCACATGCATCTGGTGGCTGCCAGTGCCGTCTCACCGACGCGAGCTATAAGTGAGCAATAATAAAACGTTGCGCCAACCGCATCGCAAAGAACTGTGTGCCCCACGTACCTTATAAAAGCTAATTGCACGGATAATTTTGACCTTTGTTTTTTCAGGTTTGAAGATACGGAGTGGAAGATTTGCCTTTGCAAAGTAGCTGCATTACAATGCACGACATGGGCATATTTGCAACTTTGAGCAGAAAAACGACGTGACATCGCGCTCTCCCAGTCTCTATCACTGACTCGGAAGATGACTCGTCAGCACAACGTTTTAGCAAGTAATGGAGCAGTTGTAGTCACCTTTTCATCGTATCCTTGTTTCAGTGTATCTCAATACGAACCTCTCACAATGAGGTTTACGAGACGCGTGAAGGAGAAAAAGAAAAGGCAAACTTTGCAAACTGCACGCTCACATCCGGGGATTGCCGAAGCTTCAAACTCCGTCTGATCGGCTTGTGGATCGGCTTGTGGATCGGCTTTGGTGGACGCGTCGTCGTGTCGCAAACTTGAACGTTGAACGGCACGTCGAACATTTACACAAGTTTGCGCTCTGAGGTCGGTGTTTTACTTCATAACTAGTTGTTACAGTCTATACACAAGCATTTTATGATGCGCTCATGGTTTTATCGAAAGCTAATTCAGAGTTTTATTAGTTTTTAGGCGTTGAACTCGTTTCCGTCCTTGCGAAAGGATAGGTGATCACAGCACTTTCGGTCGGACTCCGATGCAATGGCTTCGCCCTCAAAAAATGCATCTCTGTGGTCGACTATGAGGAGATCCTCAATACCCTACTTAACAGCGGCTTCGCACCTCCCAACCCCCTTTTTGTCTGCGTTTCTTCTCGTTCACCTCTCCGCCCCCTTACTCGCTAACGTTGGCGGCTCCTCTATGTCTTCCCAAGTAATGGTAAGTCTATTTTCAAATTACAAAAGTCGAATACTCAATCTATGATCGTAGCTGCTGGGAAGAGAATACTACCAAGGTTCGAAGACCGAGACATGGCTCGTATTCGCGCCAGCCGCTCTCCATGTCAGCGCGAGCGCGTTGAAGAGATTGTGCATGCCAAAGCCGTTCAGCCAATCTTCTTTCAGCCTCCTTAGGATCTCAGCATACATTGTCGCATTAGCACTCCCCATCCATTTCGTCACGAACAGGCTCTACCCAACGATACCCGAACTTCCCATCGCAGCTCTCGGCCCCAGCGAGTTAGATTACGAATTCGTCAAATTCGGTCTCCAAAAGTGGCCCTGGAGAAGCGCCCTCCTTTATACTGGACTCGTTGGTGGCACATTGATTCACAGTGCAGAGGGCACTGCGATTCTATGGGAGAAATATGTTTCGAAACGCATTGGCGAGCGTTGGGATGCGGCGAGGATGTCTAAACGGCGGACACAAGCAGCTGTTATTGCGTTGCTGACGTTGTCGGGCATTTTCGTGGTCTGGAAGGAGGACCTCACGCCTTTATCCTCTTTGTTAAGTCGCTTCGACGCAACGTATGCGAGCTCCTTTTTCTACAGATGGTACAGATGGTAGAGCATATGACAAGTTCAAATATCACATTCAAACATTTCAAGTTTGTACTATACATTGTATAATTTGTCGTTTATTCAACACCTATCACATGTGATCTAAGCTTGATGAACAAAGACTCTGAAGCCATGAGTGAAGAAGAAGTTGGCGATGCGAAGGCGGCCGTACTCGTCGTCATCGCGACGAAAGTTATTGACAAAGTGAATTGGTTTGCGATACGCGACCATATGTTCCTCTCCGTGGCCTGAGTGGTCGTCGTTGTTGTCTTTGAATCCGTAGGGCGCAAGACGTAGGGTTACGGGTCTACCAACTTCATCCAATGTTGAGAAACACATTTTCTCGCGCGACTCGGAAATGATGCGAAACGAGCCGAAGAAAGGGCGTTTAGCCAGTTCCCAGCGGAAAGCCTTTGATGTTTTCCCGAACGCATCATCCGTTTCAGGATCCAAGAAATCGATGATGCGCAGGATGATGTCAAAAGGTAGATGGCAGGTTGGTGAGTTGCCACTCTCCATGACTGGCATCGGAAGGTAGTGCATGATCAGCTTGAGGCCTTCGTACATATTCTCGTCGTTCTTTCCCAGCGCTGCTGCGACAGGGATGGGATCGCTGAGCGAGATACCGTCCTCAGCCATGACCAAGACGGCAACATGGCGTATGGACCACAGTATGGCGGTAAATGGTTTCGAGGCCCCTTCAAAATCCTTCAAAACATGAGCAACCTCCATCTTGAAGTGATCCTCCCTGTCGAGAGATTCTGCCAGGGAAACAAGGCACCCCCTGAACCAATAATAATCGTGCCGTTTCCGATCACTGGCATCCACCGGTTGACTCTTGTCAAAAACATCGCGAGTCCACCTAAATGCAGTATCTTTGTCGAATGTGAAAGTCGATCCGCCGTGGCAAGCCGCTGTGAGTACGTCCATCGCAAGATCGTCGAAACAAAACGAATCAGCCGGATAGTGGGATCTATGAACATTGGTGAGGAGGGAATATCTTGACTCGATGAATCCCTCCGCCGCCAAGAGCGCCAACTTTTCGTGGTTTGCTAAATTTGGCGAAACTGGCTTTAACCAAGTTGAAGGGTGAATTTTCCGGATGTCAGACGCCCGACTATCGTAGAAGTGCTTGCGCTCGATCTCAGTGTCGGAAAGAGATCTGTATGGGAAAGCAACATATTCTCCTCGATATTGCTCAGGTGTCCGTGGTGTAATGCACAAAAGGTCTTGATCGCCTCCGTCAAGTGCGATGTAGCTCAGCCATTCGTCCGCGGGAGGTAAATTGTCGAGTCGGAAGTGGACTTCATAGTCAACTGAAAAAGACAACCGATCAAGGTCATGAACATAAGTCCATTCAATGCCTCCGACGGGGTAATTCGCGAAGGGGTACGCAAAGCGAGAAAGTTCTTTAAGATCCCATTCGTCATCGTCAACTTCTGTCGTCACATTCTCGAGAAATGAGCGAGTTTCTTCGAGCCACTCTGTTATCATATCGTCAATGATCGTGCATGCAAATAGAGCGACGTGGTTTCGTCTAAGACAAAGAACAAGACCGCGACGTACTTTGGAATGCTTCGGGATCCGTTGGTATTGCGCCTAGTAGGTCCAACCCGAGCCCGCTTGGATAGCTGTCCCAATGATTATATCTGACATATCTTTGTCCTTTGAAGAGTATTATGGCCGCGACATTCACATAGATGTTTGGAATCGACGACGAACCTTTGTGCACATAGCAAACGAGTCCTCTGGTGCCCATTACCTTGATTTCATCCGAGTTTACTCGCTTTCCAGATCACGAAGATCTACATCAGCTTTGATCTAGGAGAGCATCAGTACTAGTATGAATGGGACGTACGTATGGATGTCCTTCGGGACGATTTTACATGCAATGGTGGTTCAGAGCATCATCGATTGTCTCAACCGAGTCAACGCCAAATCACGCCGGATGGCGCACGTGACGTGCGCGCGAGTGCCGTATCCGTTTATTTGGAGTTGTTATGGTCATACTCTTACATGCGGGATATTTGAGCGAGCTTCAAGATTTGCACCGCTTTCCTCGTCTCCCTCCCTCCACCATCTTGTACCTGTCACCCCACCCTCCTGCGTTTTCTGCAACACGGTTTTTTCTAATGCGAAAGAAGCACCATCCTTCTATTTTCTTCGACATCTCTGCAGCGGTGGACAGGGAGGAGGAGAGCGGCGATGACGATGAAGACGAAGACGAGGGCTCTAGCGAGGAATATGACGCCGATTTGAAGATCGTGGGGGCTCCGTCCTTAATCTTTCCCGACGATGACGATCCCGATGTTGAGGCTGCGTTTGAGGGACTTCATCGTCGAGCTCTGGCACGAGGCGCTCGTTTTCAACAGATTTTGTCTTCCGAATTGCTCAATTCTCCGTCCGATTCTCCTTCGACAACCTCATTTCACCTTCTTCACAATCTTGACACGTTACCAGACCTACATGACCGCATGTTATTCTGCATACCCGTCAAGGTATGTTTAAACCATTTACTTTTGCACATTGTTCATTTTATCTATCAAGCACGGTAAAGAATCGAAAGTAGTCTTCCAGCTCATGAGAAAGGCGATAGAAGGATTCGGGCAGGGTGTGGCTTCCGTATTCTTCGTGCCCAGGTCTCCCGGGCGGATATATGTCGAAGCGTCGACGGAAGATATTGTCCATCACCTCGCCAGTCACATCCAAAACATATTTCTCAAATCACTCTTTCTCGTTCCAATCACAGAGCGGGTAGCATTACTACAGCCATCCATGCTCCCGCCTGTCATACAGAAGGGAGATCTTGTCAAACTCAGGAACGGTCTTTACAAGGACGATTTTGGAGAACTCATCGAATTTTCCGAAGGAAATTTAGAAGCAACTATCAAGCTAAGGAGTAGAGAACCAAATCACCTCCGAACTCAGACGCAGAAACGAAAGCGAGGCCGCACTCGCCTTGACAGCTACGTCTTGAATAAGGAGGACATTCGGAGGAGACACAGCATGGACGAAACGGTAGCGACGGACTCCTCGATCATCGGGTCTTCCTTTATTGATTTAGGTGCAGCCGGGTTTATTTTCAACAGACGACCATATACCAACGATGGCTACCTTTTGTACTTTTGTCGAATCGACCGTCTGGAACGGGTACATAAGGCCCGGGGTGGGGCCGCGATTTCTTCTGAAGACAACGTTTTCATGAACGTACGCCCCGATGGGAACAACGAAACACTCCGCCCTCAATCGCCTACCTTCTTTTGCGTCGGGGATCGAGTTCGCGTCACCAATGGTGCTTCTAAGGGTGCTGTTGGGATCATCGTTGAAATTACAGCTATCTCATCTGCGCTTGTCGACCTCAGAGATGCTGACCCGGAGACGAAACGATCGGTCCTTCTGGAAGCAAACGTCGCATATCTCGAACGCATTTTTGAAATTGGTGATTCTGTCGAAATCAAGATAGGCAAGCACAAGGGAGTCGTCGGCGTCGTTGCCGGGAACAGAAACAACGTACTGCATATAGTGAACACGAAGGATTTCAGCGAGGTACGAATATGCCGATAATTTCGAGTCAAGACTCTCAATTGACGCGGGAAACCTAGTTCGAAATCCCTACCTCCCATGCGGGCGCGCCGGAACCGGAGAAGTTCGATAAACATCCGATGGTAACGAGTCAAAATATTGACTTTGGTTGGCCAGTGAAGATATGTAGAGGCAAGCACGCCGGAAAGACTGGGAGGATCTTATTCGTGGATCTAAAATATGTCCGGGTTCTGGAAGATGTCACACATATTGAGGTGAGATCTCCGAGAAGTGCACCTCGTATGCAATCTCATTTTCATGTAAGCTTGCTGTTCGAAAAGACAACGTTGAAATCTTCGAAGAGTCGTTAACGGTATCCGAGTCACGACCAGCCAGCGCTGGTCGACATGGTGCGTCTTCAAACTTGCCCGTCAAGACTGAGGGAACCGACGCAACAATCAATTAAAGGTGTTACTTGCGAGGCAGCGGTTTTTGGTAAAGACCTGTTCAAGGTGTCTACCGAAACCGCGACGAAGCGCTGTTCAATCGATCACTTCAAAGACGGCTTCGAAGGACAGCTTGTTTACATATGGCAAGGAATGTTCAAGGGGAGGCTGGGCCATGTCAATCGTATGAGCGGAACTCTGGCGAGAGTTCAATTGGATTCGTCCAAGGTCTTGGACATCACTACTGATTGTCTTGTCGCGTTCGTATCTTTCGCTCCTTGCTTGGCTTTATCAATCTAATCACGTCAGTAGAGAGTGTGCTTGCGTATTGGATTCCAGTGTGAAGCTTCCGTGGTCGGAGAATGATAAAGACAAAATCTCGACACTATTCGACCGGACCGTCCTACAGGAAGAACTACAATGTTTCGCTCCAAGCCCCGAGCCATTTTTCGATCTCCGAAGGGAAGTTGAAAGATCACCGACGCCACCATTTCAAAACTGTCTAGGACCTGACGACGCGGACCATCCTGGATTTCATGGTAATAAGCCGTCGAGAGGAGGTTCAGAACTTCGGCTGATGTCTACTTTCTCCAGATCCATCTGTTGAAGGGATGTGGTTATTTCATCCTCAAGTAGCAAGAATACGTCTCACCTACGATCTTGTCATGAAGATTGAAAATCATCGTTCGAGTGATGTGGCCGGGAGACGAGTAGGGAGAGTTCTAGCGGACACGACTGCCCTAGCGCACCCGATACCGATCACAACCCCACCTACTGTCCTCGTGAGATTCACGGACGCGAAGTCGGTTGTCCGAGAAGAATTTCTTCATGTCTCTGCGCTGAAACTAACGAGTAAACTGCAAGATAAGGGGATGCATGTCGCGGTAAAAGGGAAGCGCATCGGAACACTCGTCAACCACTTGAAAACACAGAAAGGAATGGCCGTTGTCTATGTGGAAGGCGGTAATCGACGAGATACCTTTGCTATAGAGAAGGATAGATTATGCGTAGTCGAAAGAGCAATGCGAGATTAAATTTCTATCTGATACTTAGCAGTAGGTACCAATACTGGGTACCGGCTCTCACCAGATAGCCTTTCCGGCAGAAGAGGCTTACTTCAAATTCTGCAAAGGAACGTGAGTCTGAAGTTATTTCATTATTTGTTCATCATCGTCATCAAGCACAGTAAGTAGAAAATCTTCCAGTGCAACGCATTGGCGAGCTGAATCTGCGCGAAGAATCGGAATCCACTCGACAACGAAATTGCAGTCATAAAGGTCGCGTAAGTTATGACATTACTTCGTCTTCGTCCTTGCGATGCTCATCGTCCGCATGGTTGGGACTGTAAATAGGTCACAAGAATGAGGTTCCATGCCATTATCCAAGCGAAGATTTGAACCACTTACACATCATCAATCCGTGAATATCTTTCACTCTCGCTTGCTCAAGACCCTTCCTCAGTAACAGGACACGTATGCTCGTCCAAATGAGAAGCAATACGCCGAAAGCGCATGGAATAAGCCAGTAGAGGGGCGAGAGCTTATCCGTGCCTCCGAACACGACATGTAAAGGAGGTGTGTAGATGATGAATATGCCCAAGCAAGCGCCGCAGAATATACCCGCGAAATTGTAATAATTTCGAAGGACCTGTCGGCCGAAGGGGAATGTGAATTTCGCTTTCACGGCAAACACCTATGATATACTATGATAAGCGAGTTTTCTGTAGAACATCGGGAAGAACGAACATTGAAGCACTGAGTGATAAAGATTGAAAGGTACACTAGAAAATCGATCAGAGGCACAAACAAGGACAAAAGTCATACTTGAATATACCAATCGATTGTGCCCTAGCGAGTGCGGTCACTTGGTCAGCGGCGCTTATGGATCGACCTTGGTAGTTGATGAAATCTGGACTAGTCTTGGTGAAGAACGGTTGCGCTTAAAGACGTGAACGCATAAGCATCGCCTGTCACGATATTTAACGAAGGAGGCTTACAGGTCGAGAATGCTTGTTGGGCTCTTCGCAAATCTGAAGGCGAGAAACCGCTCTTGAAGAAGACTACGAAATACCCAACAAGCCTAGATGACAAATCAGCCATACCGCAAACTCGACGAAAAATGTACATGCGACTCACGAGCCCAGCATCTCGATGACACCCGCCTCCAGATAAGCGTAGCTCAACAGCTTTGAGTCCACCAAGTTCTCATCATCGGAATGCTCGAAGACATCCTCCCAGAAAACGCGAGTAAATGGTGTCTTTAGCATGAGTTTCCACTTCGTAATGAAACTGGGCTTTGCGGGGGTCAGAGATTCTGTCATTGACATTGTTCGCGAGTTGTGGCGTAAAGTCTTCGTCCGGCGCAGAGCGCGTTTCTTGAGGGAGATAATGGAACGTTCGTTGACAGGCTTACGTGGAGGCATGCGCATCAATCCATCCTTAGTCTCGGGCGGATCCCAAGCGAAGGAAAGCTACATTCATTCCATTAGCGCTGGCAAAAGGCGAATAGTGGTTCGGGACCTACAGCGACGAATAGTTCGAAGCCAAGATCTTAAGAAGCAATGAGCGTCGAGATACTCACGCTCCGAAGTAAACGTACCAATAACCAAGATCAATATGGCGGAAATGGGTAACGGAATAGGTACGACGACATAAAGGAGCTGGGGTATAACTTCCGGTGTCGAATGCGAAATGGTATACCTGTGAACGAGCATACGTCAGAACATAGAACAAGATCAAAGCTCCTGAAATGACACGAACTGAATAGAACGCTTGAGATTGACGAAGATCTGCCGTCCCTCCTGGACACCGTCTACAAAATTGTTTGGCCTTTCCCCAGATGAAACAGTGCTTTGATACTTACTGACTGTGGACGCGAAATTGTCGTCTGCGATGTCATTAGTTGTATTTCTATGATGAATGTATAAATAAGTACTCACCTAGCAGAATCATGTTCGCAGCCTCCTTTGAGACGTCGGATCCGGATATATTCATAGCAATACCGAGGTCGGCCTGTCACTCGTCATTTAGCGATACGAAAACAATTGTTTTATGATAATCCACCTTCTTCAATGCGGGAGAATCGTTAACACCATCGCCCGTGCTAAATTTGAAACATAAGCCCGAATCAAATCTATGAGCAATTGACACATACACTCCAACGACGTGACCAAGAGCCTGAGCACGTTTTACTACAGTTTCACAGAGAAATCAATAACCGATTTTTTGATCTAATGAACAACTTACCGATTTCGAGCTTGTGTTGGGGTGATGTTCGGGCGAAGACGATTTCTTCCTTGCTAAAGACTTCACGCGAATTTAGTACTTCGATTCATCACAGACTCGAGATGCATCTTACTATTATCCCACTCCCATCCTTGCAGCTTATCAATGTCGTCTCCATGCACGACGACCGCCTTGACTTCGTCCTCGTAAATCTCGTTCACGCCACGCCCAGTCTTCTTCGCCAATGATTCCTTCGTGTCTCCGAGAATGAGGTTGATCTTCCTTGCGATTGCTTCAGCCGTCTTGGGGTGGTCGCCCGTGACCATCATGACCTTGATACCCGCGAGACGCAACTTGCCGATCGCCTCGCGTACGCCGTGCTTTGGCGGGTCCTCGAGAGATACGAGACCTACGAAGCAGTATTCCGCACTTGGGTAGTCGGTCTTGGAGAAGGCGTGGCCGGTTGGGTACTTGGAATCAGGGAGCAAGAGTTGGGCGCAGGCAATGACGCGGTGACCTCGAGACGCCATATACTACGCGTAAAATCACTCAGATATCTTCCGGAGAAATTTTGCGATTGTACTCACGTCATAAGCTTCGTCATACTGTGTCTTGAACTCCGGAGTGATTGGCTCAAGAACGCCATTGTTCAAGTACGTCGTGCACTTCGCCAATACGCGCTCTGGTGCGCCCTTGATATACGAAGTGTACTGGCCGTCAGTATGTGGCTTGTCAATCTGTTTCCTTTCGTCAGTTACAGCTCTTTTAATGCACCCAACGCACGTACGATGACCAACGCCCACTTATTCGTCGAATTAAACGGCACCTCGAACACCTTCGGGTGTTTCTGCTGATGCGCATCATAATCCTGAATATATCTCCCAGCAAAACGCGCAAGACCCGTCTCCGTCGCGTCGCCCAGGATCTGGCGCTTCGCAAAGGGCACATCCGTCTTGTCGAACTTGACGCGCGAGTTGAGCGCTGAGATGTCCGTCATCTCGCGCATGCCCGGTTTGTCGATGGTGAATGCTTCGGTATCAGCGTCGTCGTTGTTGGATTGGAAGGCGGTGTACATCTTGCCGCTGCTCCAGAGATTGGTCACTGTCATCTGGTTGCGAGTCAGTGTTCCCGTCTTGTCCGTTGCAAGAAGTGTCAGTGAACCTTTGGAATTATTCAAGTCAATTTCGGACGATTAATCGAATGAAAACTAGCGCACCGAGTGTTTCCACTCCCTGCAAGTCCTTCACGAGCACGTTCTCGGCTGCCATCCTTTTCGCCGCAATTGACAAACTACAATCTTTTAAGCACACATAACAGAGAAACCATGATTACCAACGCACAGAAGAGTAACAACGGAAGGCAGACCCTCGGGCACGAAGGCAACCAAGATCGAGACCGCAAATGTGACTGTTGCTGCGCCGTTACTTTTGTAGACAGTGCTGATTCCGACTGCGAAGAAGACGATTGCGAAAATCACAGCGATGGTGGAGACCATGACAACGAATCGAGAACTAGAGCGCGTCCAATTAGTAGACTTTCTTTCATGAAACGAATGGATCATACATTTCAACACCCAATGGACTCTTGTTTCCAGATTCACCACCAGTGAGAGCGGCAATTTGACCGATGAGGGTATGGTCACCGGTGCGCACCACGACTATGCAATTCCTGAGTGAAATAGCAGCGGAGTGGTTGTCAATTAACTAACCTCCGTATGCCTCGCCACTAACAACAAGCGTCGAGTTGAAAATCTGAAATGAATGACAGTCAGTATGAATGTTCTCAGAGAGAGAAGGAAATGAGTATGCACTAAGTTCTCTGCTTCAACGACCCGTGCCTTCGACCCGTCTGGCAACGGCAGCCTTTCTTGTGGTTCCGACTCTCCCGTCAAACTGCTATTATCGACCTTCAAGTCCGATGCCCAAAACAAAATCATGTCTGCCGGGGTCTTGTCGCCCATGCGCTGCAAAACAAATGCTATAAATAACCCGTAAACACATGAAATCAAATTATCTATACGCACCACCAGAACAACATCGCCTTTGACGAGATCTGCAGCAGGGACGGTGATGAGCGTCGAGTCGCGGACAACCCTGCAGGATGGCGGGATCATCGCGAGGAAAGACGCCAAGATGGCCTCGGACTTCTGCAACTGATAAAATTCGATGAACGCATTGAGGAACGCGACTGCGATCAGGATACCGCCAAGATACGTGTTTTGGAAATTCTCCTATAAGTTGGGGATCGGCAGTGGCGGGCAAGGACAGGTGTAGAAAGCCAATCAAAAGCTTGTCAAAAGCTAATACAGGAAGAGACGTACATGGAAGTTGATGCCGAGCAGGACGTACTCCAGTATGCCGGCTACAATTAGAAGGATGTTGAACATCGTGAGGAGACAATCGAGGTACTATATTTACGGGAGAGTGAAACATCGAAGTCAGCGGCTTATTCGCCAATGGATGCACAAAGCGTATCACTCACCTTGCGAAAGGCTGATTTCTTCTTTGGGGGCGTCAAGACGTTCTTACCATCACGCGCCAGTCGCGTTTGGGCCTCAGAGACTGTCAACCCCGCCGATCCAGATCCTCCCTTCGGCTCGATCGACGTAGCCATTGTGTCGGCGAGGGCAGAAAACGTCAAAGTGTGTTCGATAATGTCAACCTTATCAAGATCGGCGTCCTTCCCGCCAGCCTTCTTCTCTTTCTCCTCTTCGAGGTGAGAGTAGCCAGCGTTGGCGAGCTCGCGGTCCTCCTTTGTCAGTTCGCGGTGCATGGCTACGCCACGGTGAGGGCGAACGTGGACCTTCTCGTCGATCGCACCGTCGTCGCTCGGGGGGAACGCAACGGTGCGCCCAGCGGCATGGACTTCATCACCATCGACAGCAGGATGGTGCTGCTCGTCGGCGTGCAGTACTGGCATGGCAGCAAGATGCTCCACCGACTTCTCAGCCGTGCTATCTCTCTCGCTGGCGCCCTCGGTGTCATTCACGCCGTCTTCGGCGCGTACGACATCGTCCTTTTCGCCGTTGGACAGAGTCATCGCAGCGAAATGTGCGCAGAGGAGGCTTGGGAGGACAAAGGAGGGGGAAGCGATGGAGATGGAGGAAAAGCAGCGAAGAGCGTTGGCCTTTTGTTAGCGACAGCAGGTTGAATTGGGAGCTCGCGCATATCGGAGGATGTTTCATGCGGAGCGAGGCGAAAAAAGGGAGAAACTTTCATCGGAAGGGGCATGTGTGAGAGTTGATTGGTGCTGAAAGGAGATCATCCCGTAGAATGCGATGTGATCCAGCGAACAGCCAAAAGTCCTCAGCGAACGATTCAGACGCGACCCGCCACGAGGGAGCCCCATTATAGAAAGAGATTGGATCGCGTTGGCAATTTGTATGGATTCGAACGCGATAGCTGCGAGAAGACAGCGAGGAACCTCGAAGCCTCTGTCGTGGAGATACACGCGTCAGAGTATCCTCGTCTTCGTGAACAAATGTCTCCGCAGTCAGACTCGCGCGCCAGCTCGGGTGTCGCGTCACTTTTTTTCACCACCGATTTTGGGTGAAATTGCTGGCGCTGAGTCCGACGTACTGCCTTCGTTGATAGCTATCCTTGAAACAAAAACGGTCTTGCAGATACTCGAAATGAGACAGGTATAACGAGAAGGGCTCGACTCGAGGCAGGGTGGTCCACGGACGCCGGCTTCACGCTCCTGCTTCCGACCTCGTTCGTTCCTCGATAATTCTGAAAGCCGCCTTTGGTCGTCTGACCCAGCTTCTTTCTTTGATGTCAGCGCCATTCGCACCATTCAACTGTGAAGTTCCTCATCGCGAGCACGTCCAAAAGAGCCATCAGGGTCGGATTGCGGCGGTCGATTCAAATTGCTTCGTCCGCGAGCTCCAAATCCGCAGGAGAATGGGAAGCTTGATTGAGACCATTGGAAGTATTTGGAGTCCATTCGGAAGGCCTTCGTGCAAGGTTTGGGGTGGTTTAGAGGACTTTGACAAGTTTACGTCTCAGAGCAAAGACAACGCGAGTTCAAGTTGCCTCTTCGCTTGGAAGAAATTTGAATCGCCGCTCGGAACTCCCCGATTTTTCAATTTTTCGTCAAAACTCGTGCTCCAAAGTTCGTGTCGATATCATACAGCGGGTCAAGGCGCAATCCATCTTATCTTCTGTATTGCGGGTGCATGAGCTATTCATACTCAGCCCAAGAAGATCGAAAGACATTTTTATGCGTGAATATAAGGTGAGCGGAAATGAAGCTTCTCTCTCCTATCTTTGACCTGTGACCTTTGCTGCTCGTTCATTTCCAGATATAACTGCACTTCGACGGCGATCATGAAGCCCCGTAATCTGCGGCCGCTATCAGCATCGGTGGTCTATTGATAATCTGGTGAGAGATTCAGAGAAATGCGCCCTTCTAGGTGTTGGCCTCAAACCCGATGATTCCCAGCTTCAAGAAGTCGTGGATGAGACGCGGTACGAAAAGAATTGATATACTTCTATGCATTAATATCTGGCATTCAAACGAAATCCTCCCCTCACCAGTCCAACACCGCATTCAAAAGAAAAGTTCCAATGTCATTCACGTCACCGTCCACAACGATGAGTTCAAGATCTAGACTCAAAAGCGGAATCTATGGAGTTTTGGGCGGATAGATCGCGTAAGTCAGTAGGTCTTTCACGGAATGACGGTCGATATAATTTTCCACTAGAAGTTTCGACTGTGGTTCGAACCTTGTAAAAGCTTTTGCCACCTGGGGGAAAGGTATTAACTCGATAATATGGACTTGCCACCTATCAATTTTCGACCGTAAACTCTGGTGAAGAGTATATCCCACTTCCGCCAATACATGATTTCTCAGTGCTGGAGGTTTTTTATGTAAAACAAAGTGAGCGATTTGTCGTGAAGCGGAAGCAAAAGATTTGAGTGGCGAGCTTACTGATTTTGCTTTTTCGAACGACACACATCTATAAAGGGGGCAGCAATTAGTTGGAAGAAACATCAAGATTCAACTTCAGTAAATCTCACAATAGTACGCCTTACTACAATTTATATGCATGTTTCGCTAACACATTCCTTGTCAGTATCGAAAGATTACCACCAACATGGCACAGACGAACGTCAATACTCACAACACGCCCGTGGTAGAGTTCTTCCATACGCTCACCATGTACTATTCCTCACCGCATATTTCCCCTTTCTTCAGACTGACATGTTCAGGCTCTTCGAAGCCGTCGCCTCGAAGTTCGGCCCCTCGCCCGCAGTCAATGGCCCGATCGGAGCCTTTCATCTCCAGCTCGCAGGAACCACTGCAACCTTCACCCGCACTGCTGCGGGCGGGCAGGCCGTCCTAACCATCACCAATGTCGATAACCCGCTCACCTGGGGCATGCTCTGCGTAGACGTGATGTACGCGACAGCCGTCGTCGCGCTCGCTGCTGAGAGCGCTCCTCCGAATAATAATAATAAGGCGGCGAGTGATGTTTTGAAGCGCAAGTTTGACGCGATATAGAGGAGTGGGAGTGTCATGTTGTATCAAGTGTATAAGAGAATGAGAATAGAATTAAAATGAACGCACTTTGATAAATTGAAATATTAGCTTCCTTCGTCGTGAAATGTCGTTACCGTACACTTATACGTAGTTTGTTTCCGTTCTTTGCATTTCTGAAAAATTTCGGGTCAGCGCGTAGGACATAAACGGATTTATGAACTCGAGAGATTGAGGCAAAATTACCGTGATATTCCTCAAAGGGAATGATCGACATCTTAGGATAAAATCGAGCAAGGTAGAGAGATTTCTGCCGAGTCGCAAACCGCCCCCCGGAGTGGCACAGTCCATGAGACCTTCCGATCTTGAAATGGCGCAATCGCCATGTTACTAGATGTCAGGTCAAATAGACCAGAATATGCGCAAAGATTGGCCTCAGTATAAAAGGGAGGCATAAAGCGTTGGAAAAAAACATACATCTTTCCACATCTTGAACGACCTAAAGATAATGGGAAACGAAGCCCCACCCGAAATCACAAACATTGTGCTCTCAGAGCATCTCGACCTTGAGGTGATCCCAGAGTTCCGATTTCTGAGTATCGGGGACGACAGCCTAAGCAATAAAACCCGCGCCCTCAGATATCTCGTAAAGGCGAAAATCGATGAAACCTGTGCAAGCAATTCGAGTGCGTATCGCATAGTTATCATTTGGTGAGTGTACAAAGCTTCCACAGCTTAGATTTTGACTTACACAGAGAATCTTAGTGATATCATGCAGGTCGATGACTCCTACGAGGTTCTCTTGATGATTGATATCAGGGAGAAGAGGATCTCTTTAAGCCGAAAGGAAGTCGAGGAGGTTTTCTCCAAAAAGGCCGAAACCGGCGAACCCAAGACCGTAGATGCTGAAAGAGTTACGGAGAAAACCGTTTGCTTCAGGTGTTCGTAGTGTTGCGCTGTATTATTGGAGAGCCTGAGGCGAATTTGAGAAAAAAGGAGTGCGCGGGGCAACCATATTCGACGAAAACGTTGTCAATCATTATCCACCGATATCCACCTTCCACCGATGTGGAACTGAATTACGCGCATTGTCAGCACTAATATTGATAGATAGTAGATCTGTGTAGCAGACCTTGGAATGATGAATGATAGTGCTTGGAGATGGCTAGAATATTTTTCGATCTTTCCCCGTGCAATGGTGGAAAAGAAAAGGAACCATTTTGAGGACTAGTACTGGCAGTTTACGATTAGCCTTTCAAACTCCGCTTACCCTGATTCGGCAAGAAATTCTGATACGCGTCGAATTGATGGCCGCTTCCTCCTCCTCGGGATATTCAAGTAATTTCGAACTTGACCAGCGACCACGAGCATCTCGTCGACGACGGCATCGGGGGCAAAGACGGCGACGACGACGAAGACGACGAGCAGCGCTCGGTGAAGGCGCTGTTCCTGGCTCAGGGCCAAGGAGACAAAACGATCATTGCATCAAGCGTTTCGGGCGTTTGGCGGGGGTAACGGTGATGCAAGCCGTCAAATCTCTCCTAGCGTCCACATTCTCCTCGACAGCGTCGACGACTTCGAGGACGACAGCGGCGGATACGACGACGACGACGGACGAGTACGCCTACTCGATCGTCCCTCTCGAGGACCTGGGCGAATCGTCCTCTACCGGAAGGCGGCGCCGACCCGGGCAGAGTAGTTCCCAGCCATTGATGCAAGACTCAGACGCACACACGCTCAGCGACGACGAACATGAGTCGTTGGAGGAGGACAAAAAGGTCGGCGAGGGAGACATCTACGTCGAAAAGGCTCTGGAAGACATCGAGAAGGCGTCGGTGCAGTTATCGGGTGAGTTGCGTTATATTCAGCTCTTGATCATCTCACACCCGCCCCCCCACACCTTCTCGCAGAGAACGACTCCTCGAGCTTCGAAAGCGGCGAGTTTGACGACCCAAATTTGGAGAGATCGGGCAGTCAGATAAATTTCGGTGCGTGTTGAGCTGGTTGTATGCTTCAAGAGAGGCTAACGCGCCGACTTGGCAGAGGATGATTCACCGTATCCTGAAGTTCGGTCGGCGGTGTCCAACGTCGACGACCTGGACATGCCTTGCAGCACGCTGCGGGTTTGGATACTTGGTCTTATCTTCGCCGTTTTCATCCCAGGTCTCAACCAGTTCTTTTACTTTCGATATCCGTCCGTCACTATCAGCGGGGTACGTTCATTCCACACTCAATTTTGGTCACACGAGCTTATTTCAGCGAAGCTTATCCCCCTCCTCCTCTCATTTCCCCTCGGCGAGCTGTCAACGTACCTTCCTCGATGGCGAATATTTGGAATGTCCCTCAATCCAGGCCCCTTTACCGTCAAGGAACACGTACTCATAGCGACTATGGGCAGCGTGGGTTCGTCTTCTGCGTATGCCACCGACGTGATCGCGGTTCAGCGGGTATTCTATCACCAGAACTACAACTTCATCTACCAATGGCTTATCGTCATGAGCACACAGCTCATCGGCTTCTCGGTCAGTGGAATTGCGCGTCGATTCCTTGTCTCGCCTCCGTCAATGAGTACGTATTCGATTCTCTGAGTGCCCAGGGAATCATTAACGTCCTTTTATAAGTCTGGCCATCGATATTGGTTGCATGTTCGTTATTCAACACACTTCACTCCCAGAAATACTCTGGCATGGGGAGCCGCGGTGGCCTTTCCCGAGGCCGCTTCTTTGTGTACGGCTTCATCGCCTCCTTCGCCTGGTTCTTCCTCCCCGGGTACCTGTTTACGGCCCTCTCTACGTTCTCTTGGGTATGCTGGCTTGCACCAGACAACGTTCCCATCAACCAGCTCTTTGGGTATTCCAACGGACTGGGGATGTCTCTCGTCACTTTTGACTGGTCTCAGATTGCGTATATTGGTTCCCCGATCGCGACACCTTGGTGGGCGGAGGCAAATATCGCAGCAGGATTCGTGTTTTTCTTCTGGATCGTGACGCCGATACTTTACTACACCAACACCTGGTACGCGAAGAACATGCCGATTAGCAGCCGGACGAGCTACGATAACACCGGGAATGTGTATAACGTCACGCGCATCCTCCAGCCGAACTTGCGCGCGGATGGCAGCGACGCGGGTGGCACTTTCGATGCCGATGCCTACGCGAATTACAGCCCCCTTTTCCTTTCGACGACGTTCGCGCTCAGTTATGGGCTCAGCTTTGCGAGCATCGCGGCGACTATCGTTCACGCTTTCCTGCACTTCAGGAAACAAATATGGACGCAGAGCCGGAAGAGTCTCAGCGAACAACCCGATATTCATGCGCGTCTTATGAGCAGGTACAAGCAGGTGCCGGAATGGTGGTACGGTTGCATATTCTGTAAGTGGCGATCTTATTGTCGCTTTCTACATCTGCTGAATCGCTGTCTACATTTCTCTAGTGACGATGTTCGTTTTCGGAGTCGTAACAATCGAGGTGTGGAACAGCCAAATGCCTGTATGGGCGTTTATCTTAGCTCTCGCCATCGGTGCGTAGCGCTCTGCGATAACAACATCTGATTTCTTCCGGTGTTCACAAACTGAAATGCTCCACTTATTTCTCTAGCTTTTGTGTACGTGATCCCCATCGGCATGATCCAGGCAATCACCAACCAGCAAATCGGACTAAACGTCATCACCGAGCTCATCATCGGATACCTGCTGCCAGGCCGCCCAGTCGCGATGATGCTGTTCAAGACGTGGGGGTACATCACGATGTCGCAGGCGCTGACGTTCGCGTCTGATTTCAAGCTCGGTCACTACATGAAGATCCCGCCGCGCTCGATGTTCGCGGCGCAGGTGGTGGCGACCGTCATTGCGGGCACGACGCAGCTCGGCGTGCAAGCGTGGATGTTCGAGCATATCCCGGATATATGCGACCAGAATCAGAAGGATGGGTTTTCGTGCCCGAGCACCCAGGTGTTTGGGACGGCCTCGATTGTGTGGGGCGTCATTGGGCCGAAGCTTCAGTTCTCGGGTGGGCATATCTACCACGCATTGGTGTACTTCTTCATCCTAGGTGCCGTGGCGCCATTCGTTCCATGGGTGCTAGCGAAACGTTATCCCGACCGTTGGTATCGCTACGTCAAGTAAGTTTCTTTCTCTCGGCCGCCTAATCGTAATTGGAGCTTATAACGTCGTCTATAGTTTGCCCGTCATCTTCGCGGGGACCGCGCTCATCCCTCCAGCGTCTGCGGTCAACTTCGTGCCATGGACGATTGTGGGGTTCATCTTCCAGTACGTCATCCGAAGACGGCATTTCTCGTGGTGGGCAAAATACAACTACGTACTGTCGGCGGCGCTCGACTCCGGTACAGCGTGCGGGATCGTCGTGATATTCTTCACTCTGCAATATCCCCGAAACAACGCGATCGGGGACGCGATCAAGAATTGGTGGGGGAATACGGTGTACATGAACACTTCCGACTACAAAGGGACGCCTCTCCGAGAACTGCGAAATGGGATGACGTTTGGGCCCGAAAAATGGTACGATCTTGGATGATGTCAACTTCTCTATCTTGCGTTCGGGGATTCACTGTAATGTACGATTCAATTTGTATTAGTGTATGTTTTCTTTCTTTCTTTCTTTGGGACGATGCAATCTAAATGAAACAGACATATCTTGGTCGACTCTTGAAGCTGAGTTTCCATTGCCTGCTCCTCAACGATCGGTGCATTCATCGGAATTCTACGAAAAGGCGAAATAAAAAGGTGGACTTGCATTTTACGCTCTCTCCGCCGGTCAACGCGTCTATCAGTGCGTCTATCACGGCCTTTGCCGGCGTGTCCTCCACGCAAAACGAGAAACGCGGCTTGCACGCTTTCGACGAGGACAATTGGGACGACGGCAACTTGTTTACCTCACTGTAATCCCGAAAACAGACTTGGATCACCGCCCGTATCCATGGACGACGACGATGAGAGCAAAAAGGGCCTGACGACGAGCGACGACGAAGTTTCAAGACAATTGCGACGTGAGGCGTTTGTCTCACATCCTCCTGGGATGGCAGGCCTCGACGTGGATTAGGAACATCTGGCATCGACAGCGGTGCATCTTGGGTTCACACTCGACGAGGACGGGGTCGGCGGCGTGATCATCAGAATATCAGGCCTGGTCGCTTCACCCGAACACCAAAAATGCAAGAAATTCTGGGTCGAAATTGCCCTTTGGGTGCGTACTGCATAACCATTGCATTTCTCCGACGTATGTCCTGTCTATCTGTCTAATCGGCGACTTACTTTCGCATTATAGACGAGCAAAGTGTGCTTTAATTTCATATTATTGGGAGCTTCTCGTTCATTGTCCAACGGCAGAGATCTCGCGATCTATCTGCAGGGCATGGGGAATCGCGGAAAGAGGGATATATGAAAGGTCGAATCGAGCTGGGAGTTGGAGGTGAGTATTCCAAGCCCAATTGTCTGCGCAGATGTACAATAATAGCGAAAGTTGATCCAGGTATACCGTATTTCGGACTCGCTCGCTTGGCGGCGCCCCTTTCGGTGCGTCATATTCGTTTTCGGCGCGCAATTGTAAGAACTCACAATTATATTCCAGCCCTGCATTTTTCTGCATTCGACTCTATCTCGTCCATATTGTATCTTTCCTCTTCGGGGGCGGTCAACTGGCGGATGGCACCGCTCGAGCGACAATCCGGACTGAAATGCAGTGTCTTTCGCTTCCCCTCCCCTCACGCAATGCCCATGTAGGGAGAAATGTGGGCAGGGCAGCAGGGGCGAATTGGTGTTCGCTCGTCGGACCAGCTGAGCTCCCTCTCGGAGAAGCCAGGACCTGGCGGACTCGGAAAGCCACTGGCACACGCTATAGTACCAGGCGGGCTGAAGTTGATTGTCCGTTCCGTTTGCCCGCAGGACAATTGGTGCGTTCAGACCGTTTTCCTGTCGATCGCATCTGACGCACGCTCCCATTATGTTCGTCCTCTTCCCCTGCTCGATCGCTCAATAAAAGACAGCAGCTTCTTCTCCCACTGCGTTTTCCTCTTTCCCTCCTTCCGCCAACCACACGCCGATACCCGTTCCTCCTCCTCATCTCTCTCGCTTTCTTGGTTTACGTCGAACATTCACGACCTCCCCAGCGCGAAGACCATCAAAAAACGACAGAAGATTACGCATTCTGCACGTCTTCGGCTATCACTTTCTTTGACAAGCTGTTCGCCGGGCGAGCAACCTGAACTACCTTTCGTGCGTGCTCATACTTCTTCATGGCTCACTTCTCGGTCAACGTAGGCTCACCTTCCTCTGACAGAGAAGTAACTTTGAGATCACTCGTCGTATGCAAGCTTCACGATCAGGATCGGAGCAGAGCTACGCGTCGTCGATCAGGATTAGCGGGTGGGAGCCTCAGCGGAGCGAACTCGAGCATCCTCGCGTCGACATCGACTTCAGCAGCGTCAACATGGCCGGCCTCACTCCGCCCTCGCAATGGCAACGCATGGTCGCAGACGGCCAGACTCAAGGCTCATCTTCTGCGGCCACTTCGTCGTCGTCGTCGACGCCTTCGGCGCTCCAGCTGATGATGACGCGCGAAATGGCGAGGCGCCAGAGTCTGGCCACTCCTCCCTCTTCCCGTTCGTCCCAGCAGTCTCTTCAGCACTTCGCCATGACCGCCGCAGCCAACGCGAGCGCCTCCCAGATGCCTTCATCGTCGACTTCCCAGGCGGTACCTTTTGTGCCATGGCACGCCTTCCCTCCGGCGCATCCGCAGCCGACTCCCTTGTCCGTCGACTGCAATATGTTGACCCAACATGAGCAGCATCTCCCTTCACCACCTCATACCCGCGACTCGTCTCGCTCGCCCTCGCTCATCCACATGCAACAGCAACAACAGCAGGCCGCGAAGCGTCCGTCCAAAACCCGCCAGGCCGCCGCCTCAGCTCCGAGCATGAGCTCTGGCGCGAGCACGTCGTCGGCGCCCACGTCGACCACTACCACGAAGTTCTCGCGCGCAAGTGCAGGGAAGAAGCACCGTACTTCGACAGAACGCAAGATTGAGCGCAAACGCGCAGAGAACGCCAACTACATCCCGCGCCCTCGCAACTCTTTCATCATCTTCCGCACGGACTTCGTTGCAAAGCACAAGAAGGAAGCGGAGGCAGCAGGAGTGTCGACCGCCGCTGCAGTGGCGAAGTGCATGCCTGACGGGGATGAGGATGGGGATGGAGACGTGCGCTCGCTGTCGAAGCAGGCGTCGGAGGTATGGAACAAAATGAGCGAGGCGGAGAAGGTGCCGTGGCAGGAGCGCGCGGAGGAAGAGAAGCGGGACCACGCGCGCAAGTATCCTAACTATCGCTACCGCCCGACAAGAAACAACTCGTTGCAAGGTCCTCAGGGCCCGGGCACTTCTACTTCTTTGCCCGTTCATGAGGAGGAAGAGAGCTCACCCGCGCCAGAGGGCGAGGCGCCTGGCACGCCGACGAGTCCGTCGAAGGAGGAGATGCAGAAACGGCGCTGCGATCTTGTGTTTGACCTCATGCGCCAGGGCTATCGCGGTGCTGAGCTCACGTCGGCGTTGATGGTGTATGAGGGCAACTTTATGCCACCGAACGTCGCTGAGTCCGTCTCGATGGTGCCTCCTCCTCCTCCCGTCCAGCCTCCCATCGTCTTAGATTCGAGTCGCATGCGGCCTCCGCCTCTCATGTCGACGCCCTCCCATCCCCTGCGTTTCTACCCTTCATCTTCGTCGCTATCTTGTGCTCTTCACATGCCAATACCCCGCTCACCATCTGCTCCTTTGTTTAACACTCGACCCGCTCATGACTCGTCATTGCCCGCTTTGCCATCATCTACCCCTCGATCATGTCCGACGACTCCCCAAGGGCGTTTGGATGACTCTGGTTCGACGTCAGATGTGACTTCAGAGCAGCCTAGCGACACGGAGTCTCCGGTAACGAGCGCCTCGACTATCAATCCGCCTCCTGAAAGCATGCCCCCATCTCCTGAAGAGAATAGAACGAACCCTCTCGATGCCCATTCGCACTTTGGACTTCAAAATACGCACAATATTTATTCTGTGAGTGTTTAGCCGTATTTCTCGTAAATCCAGTTGCTAATCGAGCTCTTAGTACGACAAACCAAACGACATCACTCACGATTCAAGTATACCAGCACCTCGCGTCGCTCCGAACAACTTCCCTTCAGGCTTCGGAGTATCCCCATCCAACCAAATCACAACTCAACAAGTGCCCTCTCAACAGCCTCTCACTCTTCCTCGTCCACCGTTGGAAATGGTCGCGGAACTTTGGGCACAACAGGCTGCTCCTTCGGCGCCAGCAGCTTCGGATGCTCTGGCGCCGGACTTGATGGAACCCTATCTGTCCCTTGACTACCTCGAGCAACCTACTTTACCTTCTTCTCAACGCAGTGCTGTCCCCGTAACCTCCCAGAGCTCCCTTCTCCCGGTGAACGATCACGTCCGTTTCCTCTCTGGACTGCCTTCGCCGCCACTCAGCAGCACCGGATCAGAGCAGCTAAGGCTCTTCGGCGCTGATCAAGAAGTCGCTGGTGCTCCGGGACCGTCTGCTTCGTCCTCGCTGTTGCCAGTTGCTCATAACGCTGCCTTTGAGTTGGAAGCGTACCACATGGCTCTAGGACAAGCCTACGCGAACGAGGTTGGCTCGAGCGAGAGTGGGTTTGGGGACTACTACTTCGATTTGGACCTTGGGATCGGCGGCGTCCTCCCGGAGTCGACGATCTCGTTCTCCGCGTTGGGGAATAGCGAGGTTGTCTCAGACGTTACAAATGGTGCAGTCGCTGCTGCGCGGGGCGACTTAGACGTTGACATGGACTATTTAACGGGAGCGGAATATCCTTATGACCATACCACGGGACATTTTTGACCTCTATCTTTCGTTGTGCTTGATGATGACAAGCAGATACAGTCAGTTAACGTTATTCGTTTTCGCATTTTCCTCTCTCTTTCCTTTCTTCTCCTTGCCTGGCGTTTGGAGTTCGTTCGTTCACTCGTACGCAAGCTCCTTCGAGTCGCTTCCTGCTTACATTCTCCCTCGTGTTCATCTTATCATTATCTCATTTATCGAGTCTGCCTCCACGCTCACGCTCACCATCGCATACCCTCTCCCCTCTGACTTCCTCTTCCTTTCGTACCTCTTTCGCATTGCTTTCGATATGACTGATCGACCTTCGTTCACTCTGTACATGTTTGGCGACCATCACTGTACCGATAACCAGTTGCTTCTTTTTTTGCATCTTGAATCGGAAAAGAAAGTTGTCAATTCGTACTAACTATCTATCGAAAAGGGCACCGCGAAACCAAATCTGCACCACAACTGTACGGAAAAGAAAACTATTCTGCCAGTGGCGAAGGAGACCTCGGATGTCCATCTCCATAGTCAACAAGTCTTCAAACGAACGATCACCATCGTTTGCCGCTGGTTCACTTATATTCATAGTCGGACATCGGAAAGCAGCTGACTGAAATTTCTACGTTGGTTCTTATCGACTCTTTTCCACATATGGGCAGGGTTTCCTTACAACCAACACCGTCGGAGAGATATACACCTTGGCAATTAAGCCATGTCGATGCACGCATTACGTTTCCCGTAAATAACGAAGTCAAATTGCTGAGAAAAATGTACCCTCCGATATAGATATTAGCGAAAGCATGCAAGTTGACAGTGCAGAAATTGGCGGCTATGACACGGGTGCGGTTTCAAAAGTTGAAACGGAGCCATAGAAAGAGACGCGAGTACTCGCCACTCTAGCCTATGATACTCATATTCCGTGACCTAACATTTCCAAAGGCAAACGACCGTCTCATGCGAATATATTTTGTAGAAGAATCAAACCTGCCGATCGGACCGTCCAACAGGAAAAATTGACCGCACAACATTTAATAAATCGACAACGACGTCGCTCATTGTGCCCGTATATCCGACAGGTGCAAGATGATTGCACATAATAGATGAACGGATTTTCTATTTTCTCGACGTTTCCTGCTTGATGGCTGATATTCATCACCTTACAATTCTTCTTCTGCCAACCAGCGGTTGAGCATAGCTAAAGATTCAGCTGGTTTGTCATGCGGCACCTAATGAAATTGAGAAACTCAACCAGGTCATTAGTGTGGACGAAGAGACAAAATACTCACCAAATGACCTGCACCATATATCGTCGCAAACGTGAAGTTACCGTAACTCCTAACCTTGCCCGCGACGTGGCCATCAACGCTCCAGTCCACCAATTGCTCCTTCACGTAACCTGCCTGACCTGACCACACCATCTCCTTAGTCCACCGCTCATTGCCAACCCAATTCGCAATCCAGTCGTACGTGCCAGCGTAGATAAGTACGCGTACACCGCGCTCGAGCAGCTCAGCGACGTAATGCGAATTCTGGTGTAAGGGATCCCTGGATGCCCAGAATGCGAAATAGATGTCCCAAGAAACCGACGAGAAGTTTCCGAAGGATGGGTCCACACCGATCTCTTTTTGCACCCATTTTTGGCTCAGGAAGGTTTCGATGTTGCTAGAGGAGATTCAACCGTAATAAGAATATTTAAGAAATGTTTCGAAGTATAAAATATACTGACGGTTGTTCAGGGTAGCAATCTAAATGATGATTTACCGGACATCGCATGCTCATATCGTATGGGTTGCGGCCTGAAGGAGCATAAGAACTCGATCAAACTCGAGGTCGATGATGTCTTACCTAGGCGTAAGTAAGGCGTGCCTAACGCATTGAAGCAGAACCAGAATGCCGCTTCGCAATCCATGGCATCGAAATGATCGATACAGGCGAGCTTCTGCATCTTTTCGCAACGAGGTAACTGATCGAAAAAGTAGGGAAGTCAATATTTAGCCCGGAACAAAAGAGCAAGTCGCGCTCACTGCCAGTCGCATCTGCACGCATTCACTGATTTGTAGTATGAGAAGAGGGAAACGCGCTCGGAAAAACTCAATAACATACCCGATAGACTGTAAGGGCTCGATGACGGCGTTTGTGCATTGCACATCGTAATAAGACTTGACTAAACTGCAAAATAATATGCTTCAGGAAAGAGGGTAATGAGGCAAACGGAAAACAGAAACTACGCGAAGAAATCTGTTGCTCCATTTCCTGTCAAATCGATCAGACTCTAGATCTCGTCTCAATGGTTAAAAGAAAGAAACAGACCAATGACGATTGATTTCAAATTTACTGGCGTTAATCCTTTGGACTTGAGTTCCGCGTTCTGATCGTAAATAGCTGCTCCAAATAGTGGAAGGTAGCGTCCCTGAAGAGAGTAAAGATGGCTGAGTCGTGGAGATCACTGAAATCGAGTAGCCTTACAGCGTATGACTCTCCAGTGAGATGTAATGGCCGTCCTTTGAATTTAGAGAACGTCTCGAAGAACAAGGCCATAAACTTGGCTACGTCCTTGGCCCCTTTCTCAGTGGAAACCTCGCAGAGGGAGAGACGATCAATTTGTATTTGCCAGTAATTCTACGAGCTACTCACCACTGTTTCGCCGAAATCAGCGTAAGAGAAGCCGGTGCCAACGGGTTGGTCGATGAAGAATATGTTTGCATTGGAGTTCCACGAATGCGGGTTGTATTTCGTCGAGTTCGGCCCTGCGATGTTACATGGGCCTATTTATTCATGAGAAAAGCTCGCACCAAGGCAAAGAGGGAATGCTAACCCAATTCCATGAACAGTCCCGTCGAAGACGAACCGCCTGGACCTGAAAGGATTTGATTGGTGAAGATTTTGACGATGTGCAATGATAACTCACCTCCGTTAGTCCAGAGCAAGACGTCATCGTTATCCGGGTCATTTCTGCTTTCGAAGAAGTAGAAAAATAGATGGCGAGTTCCTGCGTCGATATAACCGGTGTATGAACTATGGAGATGTCAGTTAGTATGTACTTTGAAACTGGGCTCAGATCACGTACTCGACTCCTCCGTCGCAGAATTGAGACTTTTTGATCCGAGCGCTTAAGCCTCGTATTTCGGGATGCGAAAACTGGATGAAGTGCTCGGAAGGTAATGAGAGCAATTCTAGAGGACCGACACTTGAACAGAAGTATCGTTTCAGTCCGTCGTGTCCGTGGGCATGGCGGGTGAATGTGGAGACTCACTTTTCAACCACGTTAATTGCAGCTTGCTCGTACAAGGCACCCGAAATGGCATGTACTGAAACGAAAGATAGGAAGCCAAATAAATTCTTCATCTTCATCTTCGTTCGAAAGTTTCAAAACGTGCTGCCGTCGAGGTTCAAGTCGATCGACGCGTTGACCATGGAGTCGATGGGAACCTCTCGACGACGATTCGTCCTTTATGCTTTCGAGCCTGGTGTGTAGACCCTTGAAGATCATCTGTACTTACTGAAGAGAACTGCGTACCTTGAACGCTTGAGAAATCTGAGCATCATTGGAACACATGTCGCGTTCGTGAACAATAATATCCGAAGAGAAGAAGTTCTATGAGATAGATCGCAGTTTCAACCATAAGCAACTAGAGCTCTGACCTTTATTAGAAAGCTCGGAGGTCGTCCATGGGCGATCGCCTGCGTTGCGGTGGAGAAGTTGCTAGAGGTGATTCTCCCGACTGTTGCACGATCAACTTTCTGGAATTATCTAAGTCGTAGACACTCGAATCAAGTGCCGCTGAAATCTTCAGGTTTCTAAAAGATTTGCGTCGAAGTGCAGGAAGGCATTGGCGATTGTTGTCGTCGCCGTCGTGGTGGTGAAAGCAGGAGGCCCACAGAAGACGCGTCGACGCGTCACTTCACCTCTTGACCACGAACCACGATGAACGAGCTGCCCCCGTGAATCGATGGGAACGATTTACCACCCAAACCCCAAGAAAATTTTCGAAACACCTGCTTTGCCTGATGTCATTGCTGCTTGCGAACAATTCCGAACTCTGGAGACCGAGTTGAGGGAACCAGACACGAACATTGCGAAGGGATGCGATAGAATGCAGTCGACCCAACGAACACTGGCATCGGTTATTCGTCGCCGCTTGTTTCAAAAGTATAAAGAAGGAGGAATCTCTGGCGCAAGGGAGTGTTATTGCTTGGAAATTCAAGTGCGTATCACATCAGGTTTCATTCTGGGCAGTCGTTGAGCTGGCTTTGGCTTCGTCGTGTTAGGATCCGCAGAAGATATGACCGGCACAGATCAGTCGTCAACAAGACATGTGGGTTTCGTGCCTTTATATCCAAGCGTACATACCGTGTACGCCATGACGCCGCCCTGTTGTACGTCGCTCACTGGTCGGCTGGAAGTTTGACGTTGAAAATTTGACATCTGTTTTAACTTGACTTCAATTTAGATCCTACGCTGATCCCAACACTGCTTCTTGCCACGGGATATGAGGCTCATCTATTTTCTCTACGAGCTACTTAACCTCGCGATGGGCAACTTGACTCTCTCGTATTCCCCTGAGTCGGACAACGATGGGGTCTCTGCGCGCTCTTCTCGTTCTGGGCGCTTTCTTTCACCACCTCAAGTCTGTTCGTGCGTCTATCGAAACGAATGTGACCGTCGACGATCAGGCGCCCTCCAATAACAGTGTTTTGGTCTACATGCCTCCAATGGTGTGGAATGAAGGTGCTGGGTGCGACTTCTGCTCTGCGAAACCGAACGAGAGCTTTGCGTTCGATGGAACTTGGCATGACGCAGCGTACAATCCGGGTGATAGTACTGCGGAAATTTCAATATCGTTCACAGGTGCGTATCGCATCAAACTGTCATCTCTTTACGAGGGCCCGCTAAACAATGTTCCTTCAGGTACAGCAATCTATACCTTCTTTATCGTCCCCGACATGAACAGCCAGACGACGAACCTCAACTTCACTCTGGATGGCGTACCCGCGGGAAGCTTCCAGCACCCTCTGGGAAACAGGACGCAGTTCCTGTACAACGTGTCCACCTTTGGGAGAGCGGGCCTGGAAAACGCTGCGCACTCGTTGATCATCACGTCAGGCGGAAACACGAGCTCTTTGCTGCTGTTCGACTACCTGGTTTATACGTACGTATCTTCATGGTTTGCGATTAATTGCCCGTAGTCGACTATTTTTGACGCATTCTTCTCAAGGACGGAATCGGAGGATAAAAAAGGAGTTCCCATCGGTGAAATAGTCGGACCGGTCGTGGGTGGTGCGATTGCTATCGCTATCCTTTTAGCAATACCATTTCTCTGTCGGATCCGGAAAAGGCGTCGAATCAGGGATTCTCGTGCTGCAAGACCGATGGCGGTGACGACGGACAGATTTGAGCCTGACCCATATTTGATTCGAGGAGGAATTATTGAACGTCATCCTGAAGCGAGTGCACAAAATTTCAAGATAACACGTATTATGAATCTGATCTTTTTCGGCAGAAAACTGGACTTCATCGAACTGCAGTCGCTCCAATACCTCTTGACAGTCAGTCCTTTCGTTTGTCACTAAGCTTACACTACTCAGTTATTGTCGTTGCGTTTGAAGGTTCGGATCATACGACTGCGAGCAAATCTGACTCGTGGTCGCCAGAGTCTAATTCTCCAAGTGTTGGTGAAGTGAATGACCGACGAGGAGCTTTCTTGCCTCACCCGCAGACGCCATCATCGGTCGGAATTGTTGACCTGCTGCCGCAGTACGAATCTGTGACTGG
Organism: Schizopora paradoxa; assembly: GCA_001020605.1. NCBI lineage: Eukaryota > Fungi > Basidiomycota > Agaricomycetes > Hymenochaetales > Schizoporaceae > Schizopora > Schizopora paradoxa. The sequence goes on from KQ085931.1 coordinate 82,302, forward strand.
GGTGGGCCAATAAGTCTTTCAAGCCAAGAAAACTCTTCCTTTCTTCCTTCCTTCCAAAAAAATTCAATAGTGTAACCAACGTCCTCGATAGGCACTGTACTCTACTGTAGTGAACATAGGTCCCTCTGGATGTTTGCAATTCGCTCGTTTGAAGGACTACACCTATTCTTTAAAGATGTATTATTGCTCACCGGGGTCAAGCCATAACGTTATCCGTATTTCTAGTACATAGATCATCACCGTCATGTTATGTTCTCCTACGGCTAAATTACGAGTCCTCACGACTTCTTGGACTTGAAAAAGTTTGTGTCGAATTCTCAAGTTTCCCTTTTTGGTCGAGATCGAGAGCGCCAACCTCGCGACGCGCAAGGTCGTTTCTTCTTCCAACTTCCACATCCTACGCGACCACAGAACTTTTCTCCGGGTCACTGCATTCGAACGCGTTTCTTGTGATTGGAAATCAAAGTTAGATTCTTCTTCAGAACGTGTCGCGAGCCGGAGAATGGGCCACTTCAATACGAACTCGAAACCGCGTCCGACGTTACCCAGCGCTCAGGCTCGTGATCGACGACTTTCACAACATCTAGGCGATATAATCGCGTTTGGGACGAGTTGGGTTGAGCGTAAAGTGGTCTTTCCAGCTGATTGGAGAAATGAGTTGGATTCGATGTGCGTTTACCAGCTATTTGCACTTCAACTTCGATGCTGACGAAACCCGTTTGTGAAGCAAATCGATGACATTCACCGACCTTCGAACGTGCACTCATTCCAGAAGTCGTATCCATGATACGGTGTCGCGTTTGAAATTATTATCGACAACTCTTGACGCGTTGATGGAGGCCGTCAAAGCGGAGAGCCAAGCCCTCGAAAGTGCCAGTCGTTCCTGCGGACTTGCGTCGCTGCCAGACGAGATTCTGAACATGATCTTCGGCCTTGTCGTGAACGAAGATACAATATCACGTAGTGCCGTCTATCATTCCTGTGAATGGCGAGCCGCGGTTAGACTGTCTCACGTCAACAAGCACTTTCGGGTTATCATGTTGTCTTGTCCTCAACACTGGATACGTATATATTCGAGCAGCAAGATGGCCGCTTCCTGTCTCCCGAGGACCAATGGATTGCCCTTATCGGTCAGCTTAGAAACTTTCGACGTCGGAGACGGATGGAGTTTTGAACCACTTATCTCGGAAGTCCTACCTTTCTTGCACCGTTGGAAATCGGTGAACATCGTCCTCGACCCATTTTCTTCCCAGATTCCAAAAGAGCGACTGGTCAAGGAACATGAATTACACCTTTTCGATGATGCAACTTCTTTAAGCCATATGGAAATCCGTACGGACCCTTGGTTTAGCGACATTGAATGGTCGCCCCGGGATTGGTCACACTGGATCACTCCTAATCTTCAATCACTCACGGCTGAATATTATTTCCCCCATTCTCTTCCTGGTCTCGCCAACCTGACGCAACTCCAACTTTCACTACGAATAAACGACTCTTCGATCGCCAATATTTTAATCGAGGTTTCGAAAATGGTCCATCTACAAGATCTCACATTGTCTCTTGAAACCGCCAGTGAGATGGACGACACCATGGTCTTATATGTTAAAAGGGAATTTCCTCGGGTGCGACGATTAAAGATTGAACTCAAACAAAATCTTCCAAACGATCAATTTTCATCAGCACTCGTCCGATCTCTATTCTCGTCCTTGTACTTCCCTACTGCCGATGAGCTTATCGTGGAATTGTCTGGGAACGACGCACTCTTTGTCATCAACGATGGGGAATGGGAGGAGAGGTGGATGAACAACTGCTACTTCAACAAGGACATATATCGTCTTTTCAGGCACTTCGAGCAGTTCCCAAAAGTCAGCAGTTTCCGCCTCAAGGTCGTTTCTGCATTCGGAAACTACCATGATGATAAGGGGTGGACAGAACTCTGTATACCACTGGACATGCTCCCCAACGTCAAGCACTTCACGTTGGAAAGTAATACTCGTTTGGACATCGTCGAACCCGAGAATCCAGACGAGATTACTTTTGAGAACGAGTGGCGTGTACCGCCGCGGGTCGTCGGCGAGAAAGTACCTGTGCTGGAGACGGTTACTTCGGATATGCTGGACCCCAGCGTCGCAGCGGAATGGCTCGAAGAATATTTAGGGAAGTTGAAGGATGCAGGGAAATTCACTGGATTCCGTGAGCTCGTCGTAATGGAGGAGACCGATTACCTCAGTCAACATGAGGCGTCGTATCCTGGTGTCGAGGCGTTGGAGTGGTGTGGTATTGTATAATTATATGTGTGAGTTGAGTTGCTCTTCTGAGCATTGAATATTTTTTAACTTTATCCGCATCGAAAAGGAGACGTCAGTATGCACCACACTATCCTATGATAACTTTATTCTACGATCCGACAGACTCAAAAGGCGAACAAACCGCGCATGCGTATATGTTTCAAGAAAGCATCGAACCTGCCAAACCTGTAGTCGAACAGGAAAACTGAAATTTGTTTACAAAAACGACTTAGTTAGTCGACATCGACGTCGCCCGTTGCGCTCGTAGTTCCGACAGATGCACCGGAGGATCCACGATGGTGTAGAACTCCTTTCGGATACTGAGTAACAGTCGAGGTGCCAGCACACCCATAAGCACCGTCATCACCGTCACCAGCCCAAGCTGTATGTAACTGACATCCGAAATGGAGTCCTCCACGACGCGACTTATGATGACGGTCGTGATGTACATTGAGAGCATGCTGAGAAACCCGTCAGCTGGAATTTACAGTAATAAGAATAGATCGGACATACAACGAGTAGTATTTGACCGAGTCGGATATCATCAGCGAAAACAGGCCCGTCCTGGATTCTGGCAGCCAGACAGGAACCGCCGAGAAAGCGTCTTCCCGTGATTGAGAAATGTTTTGAACTAGTAAAGAGCCAAACGACAATGGGGACGCTCGACGACGAATGGCATGGAAAATGATCAAAGCGAATAATGTCGCGTCTGTCACAAATCCAAGGCCGCAGATAGAGGGAAGGACTAAAATGTTACTTGATTGTAAGGAAGATTTTCTCGTGAATTTTGGTTTAAGGACGTACGGTATACCGAAGGGAATAACTTCAGCCCCAGTGGATATTCGATACCAGCGATGATGTTCGGCAAGATGGCGAAACAGAATATTGAGCCAATCAGAAACGCTCTGCTCTTTCCAAGCAAGGCGTAGACTCTTGCGCCAAGGATCGCTGTAAGATAAAGGCAACATTAGAAGCTCTCTCCATTGGAAAGTTTAGTCTCTTACCTTGACACGAGATGTAGACCGTGAGCGTCAAGACATAAAACGGAAGTTGATGCCCAAGTAGAACTACAAACCATGTGAGGCCTCAAGTCCCAGCTAGTTTTCTTTACACGGGATACGCACTAGTACCTATGCGATGGCTCAGTATACTTGTATATATCGACTCGATCCGTGAAATCACGTACCTTGCTTCATGTATGTGGATCGATAAGCGCAGGTGCCAACTACGAAGCAATGGTTGGTGTGCTGAGAGATATTTCCAGACGACTTTGAATTCACACTCACCGTATATCGACCACCTTTGAGAATATTTTCGCTGATTAGTTCAAAACGACATTTCGAAGATAGGAAATGTCCGAACGTTGCGAAGCATGCACAGATGAATTTCGTCTATGCGTAATACGTATACGATTCGTCAGAACCAGAACAAGGTTGAGCGCTGAGCAGTTGAGTAACGGCGATCATTGACATACCCAAATATATGCCACTTTACCGAAACGCCAAGGTCGATTCTAGGATCGAATCAAGATACTGTAGATGAGTTGAAAAGCCTCCTGATGAGCATACCCAAATGCAAAAAATCTGCATAGAGCCGATCAGCTTTGACACGCTCATTTGCGTTGATATCTCTCACCTCGTCATCAAATTTGAGCACTTCAAAATGTATTAGACGATGGCGCGGCGAGGGATACAATGTAACTTACGAGCGTCATAAATGAATAAGGTGCATGATGCAACTAAATTCGAGTAAAGAAAAAGGGCGTCAAAATGGAACATATGGAATCTCACGGATAATCGCGAGACCTGGCTCTAACGGTTCGCTCATCGTTAACATTTGGAAAAGAAAGGTGAATAAATTTACGGACCAAAATGAAGGTGCATAGTAGTCGAAGCGCTGTTAAGGTACAGTTGGAAGGTGACAGCTTGAGTCTTGGGGGAGTCCATCGACCTCGTAATATATCCCTCACCTCCAAATTTAAAACCCAGATAAACGATCATCTACAAAACCACATTGCGACTATGTGGTTCGCGCCGGGTCCCCGAAAGGTACAAGGATCTATCCAGAGGAGAAAATCAGTGAAAATCAACAAAGAAGCTGGCTGTCAAAGTGGACGACGCAACAATGCGGAAATGGGCGTACCATGAATTTCAGGGATACAAAAGTTGGACGTTCCGTTGACCTCTCCTTCAGGCGAAATCACGGTTTTAACCGTTCCAAAGATGGAGTATCGGTGCCAATCCGCGTTTCTCGCATCGTCACTAATCGAGTTTCTACGTGTATATCATCTTCTATCTTCATCCCATCGTCTTTGATGATTCGTCTATGTTGATCATTTAAACCGCGCAATCATGGGCGGTGATATAGATCATAAAAATACGTTGCACGATGAGTTGCATCGAAGCGGACTTTGACGCGAACTCTGGTTCGAGGTAGATCAGGATGTTGACGGACAGCTTCGATCACCTACCCAGATATTGGTTCACAAGGAGTTGAAGATGATTCCGCCGCTGGCTCGCATACTGGAAATGTACGACTCGGAGTCGAGACTACACTCCAGAAACCGTGTCGGTTAGGGAAGACACCCTATCGAAATAACGCTCGACGACAAGTCTCCACGAGCTTGCTGAATTCCTGGATGCTTGAAGTTGTGAATGGATAATAGAAGTGAGTGCGTCATAAGCTTTATCGCCGTACGAAAAGGTACAACACTTACTTCTCGCCGCGACCAGAGATGGCTCAGTCCCAACCAGTCAAATCAGGGATATGGTTCTCCAGAGGCAAAGCGGATGATTTTGATCAAGTTCAAGATATCTTTTACTATTATGTCGTTCAGAAAGTGCCTGAGATGGTATGAGTTGGATCAAAGCACGAAAGAGGCACTTACTTTCTACGGCCGTCGACTGAGAAGATTTGGAATCCATTCGATCATGAAAGACAAAGGTGTTCTTAAGCTCCAAAGACGTTTTCGAAGTGTATTCGATACTGTGCTAATTGTCGGCCAAGTCTTAGGGTCGATGTTGAGATAGAAGTGGTCCATGTCCAAGGGGCGACGACTGAGGACGCGACGTTGACCACGCAGGATTTTGATTGCCACAATCTTCTCTTCATCCAACCTCCATCACCCCATGCTTCACGAACACGATCTTAAGCCAGAACTTGAAAAATGTCAATGTCCGACGTGCAATGAATGTCGCTCGAAAATCGTCTTGAAATTGGATGACATCCGGAAGGCTTTGGAGACCGTGTGGTCGAGTGTTGTTTCAACTGGAGATCTTGTTCCGCTGGATTGGCAAAGAGAAAGGCTTCGTCTGTGAGTAATAATGCTATCTGTACCGTCGAACGTGAACTTATTCATGAACTTTGAACGTCGAAAGCCGCAAACTCACATTTGAAGATGTGCTGCAGCCAACAGCGAACCGCAACGCGAACGCTGTCTCGCGCGCGACTTTCCTCGTAACGCAGCTGAGGCCCGTCTTTGAAGCGATGAAAACCATTTCAAGGAGTTTTGAATACGAGTTTGAAGCAGCAGTAAGCTGTCTTGAGACTTTGAAACCGATGTGCGGGTTGGCGTCTCTCCCAAACGACGTGATGGTTGACATATTCGAACTCGCCATCCAACCAGAATGTCCAGACGAACACCAACATTCCTGCAGAGCGATGAATACTCTCCGTCTCTCACACGTCTGCCGTCACTTCAGGAACATCATATTGTCCTTTCCCCGATTCTGGAATCAAATCGACATCCATCCGAAGAGTTCTGGTCCGCTCGTCGAAGCATGCCTTCGATATAGCCAAGATATTCCCCTAACCATCTACCTCAACGTCTTCTGCGACACACCAGAGCACTTTGACTATTTCAATGCGTTCCATCAAGTTCTTTACCAAGCACATCGCTGGCGCAAACTCACCCTCCGCGCTTCACCTCATTGCTCTGCCGCGACGCAAATATCGTTGTTGGAGCAATTTAGCTGGCACGCACGCGGAGGCATGCAAATCATGATTGGGAATCGTAGGTTTTACCCGGGACTTGAACTGAAGTTCTCGCTTCCTATGCTGGAGGAACTTCACGTTGAAAAGGATGCAAGTTTACCGCGATCGATCATAGACATACCTGCAGGCCGTTTCTTGTGGGATACTCCCAAACTCAAGTTCCTCAAGGTTTCCCATTATTTCCCATACACATTACCAGCAATCTCGTCGATCACAGTTTTCGAGTTTACGATTAGCCGCAGGACGTTCGAGTATCGATCGCTTCTAGGAGCATTGCAGCGCATGAGCGCTCTAGAGGACCTTCGAATTCGTTTCCAAAACTCTGAGGAAGAGATCAACGGTGAAGAGATCGGGTTCGATCGGGTAATCCTTGGAAAGGTGTCGCGGTTGAAGTTGTGCCTCGAGACCCGTCACCTCTTCAAGCCATATCGTCTTTCATCGCAGAGAGCGTTCTATGCGTGCTTGGTTTTACCGAATGCCCTCGAACTGCATTTTCAATTCCATGGTTTGTATTCCGCATACGATAAGCAAATAACCTCCCTCGCCGAAGATTATCTCACGTTCGCGGACCAGCAGTTTCCTCGCATTTCCTCCTTTCAAGTCGAGTTTCGCGAACGAAAATACTTCGCGAACGTCACGGACCAAATCGTCTCCCCAGCAATCCCTCTCCACTATCTGCGTAAGTTGGACAACTTCACCATTCAATGCAGGGTTCCGCTTCATATTCGAAACTACATGGCTGCACCCAACGGGTCTGCGGTTCCGGCCCTTCGCAATATCACCGCAATCGTCGGGAAAGGCTCATTGTTCAATAGTGCTTCAAACCTCCGCCATTGGATTGCGAACTATGTCTACGATCTTCGGATGCAGGGGCGCGGAGACTGGGAGCGCTTCGAGGAGTTGACCGTTCACGAAGTGGAGTTCTCAAATGATGACGATCCTGTTGAACTTCATGCTATCGAGACAAGGATTCCTCGGGACCGCGTCTCATCTTGGTGTCAATCGGTACGTATTTTCCCTGCGGTTCTCTGCGATGCTTAGTTCTGATCTCTCATTGTCGAATAGGGCCTCGCTGATCTATGACCCTTGTAACTGAAATTGCTTCAGCTCAAGCTCGTCGGCGCGAAGAAATGTGAAGGGGATGATTTCGTCAATGGATATCGACGCTGAGTGGTATACTTCTTATCTCCGTGTCCATTCAGTGACCACCCGTCCCAGTACTAGCGCGCTCGCACTCACGAGCAATGCAAAACATTTTTCGCCATAATATTCGTAGTGCGTGTATTCCTTGCTCTTTAATAAATGTTAAATCCTTGGTGCATCATCTGTTTGTTGACAGAACGCGATCGAAGGATGCGTACGAAAGCCGAAGCTTGGGCTCACTGATAGGTATTTTCCATCTGATGTCCGACACCGGTCGACGAAGAAGGATTTGGACAAAAATGTCACCTCACTGGCGCGACACCATTGTAATGTTCCCAGCGAGTCTTACATTGCGGTTTACAGCAATCTGGGACGAAGCTGACTCTGACGACCTCTATTCTATTGTGACTTCTCCACCTTGGACTACCCTTTAAACTATGGGCAACCACGGAACTACGTTTGTGCTTCAGACAACTGAACGAACGACAAGAGCGATCTTCGGATGGCATTTCCCATCTGATGGACCAATGTGAGTTTATATGAGTTTCTTCGACTCAGATATGCTGCCTGACGTACCATTTTGACGATTCTCGTTGTACAGAAACTAATCGAGATATGTGTCAAACCCTGGATAATATCCCTGCTCACAAAGTTGTAAATCAGTCAGTCAATGAAAATCGAAACGCAGAACTGAAAACAGACATTTATTAACAGCAAGCGCCTTTCACACCATGCCAACGCAGCATCTCCAGCGTACGTTGCTGTCTCTCTCCTTCCCCCATAGGCCATCTGTTTGTCAGTCGTGACAATAAGCTCTCGAAACGTCCCCCATTCCCCTCGCTCTTTCTGTCGATGTAGAATTTCGTTGAAAAATTGAGCGAATCCATCCGCGGACGTAGGGAAATGAATCACGACGTTGATCGTTTCGAGAGTAGGTAGATGGACAATAGAAGTTCTGTAGACCGTTTCTACCGTTGGATCGCCCGAATGCGGTCCTGGTATATTGAAGCTGAGGTGCTCGTTACTGTCCAAGAAGAGATCTTTCAAGCTGGGAAGTTTGTCGATGAGAACGGGGAGAAAGATGTAGCCCGTCTTCAGCTCAACCATACCAGTCAAATTATCGACTATTCTATCGACGGCGGAATGCACACGCAAGAGGAATTGCGTGACGAGAAGAAATTGCTCGTCGTGCTGTATAATGGCAGCCATTGCTTCCGAAACGTCGAGGGTAACGATATTGCCGTTTGAATACCTCTGCCTGCCGGTCCCACTGATCTCAATTCCAAGAAAAGTGGCCTCGGGAAAAAGCAATGCCGAGAAGAGTTTTCTAACGGGAGCGCGAGGTAGTCCAAAGTCCGCATCAACCTTCAGCTGACGCACACGCAGTTCCAATCTTTCAAACTCTTGATTTGCGTCGACAATCCCGGCAGGGTATTGCAACTTCAGCGCTAAAATTTCAAGAGACGTCATTTGAGGCAGACTCTCGAGGAAGCTGTTACAATGATAGTTGTCCAACGCAAGCCCGAAGTCGAGGCTGGTCACGCTTGCAAGACCAGAGAGGGAGAGGGGTATTTGATCCGTGAAATTCAATGACCGAAGTTTTGGAGTGTTCCACTGGGAGAAAGCGTCATTCTCCTCGATCATCAGGAATCCCGAGTAGTTCAAGAATTTAAGTGATTCCAGTAACGGTGCGTCCACTGCGTAAAAGTGCTGGGTGCATGCGGCCATGGTGCTGAAAATCACAAAGGGAAGAAATGTGGGATCTTTTTGTACGACTTGCAACGTCAAAGATCTCCAGCGCTTCTTGTGATCGAGAACTTGGGATAGTAGATCGAACCCGATGTACGAAGGGGAAATATTGATCTTGACCAAAACATCGATGGGAGCGTCCTTGCTTCGTGACAAACTCAAGGACACCATCTTAGCATTTCCGCTGATGTCCGACCACAATTGTGGGCAAGACAAGGTTGTGTTCCGAAAGTATTGACAAATATGGGAGAGTTTATTTGCTGCCCACCAACGATTCGAAAGGGTTTGGTCTCCGAAAACGACGAATTCAAAGATGCGAACGAGCAATTCGTTCGGAAGAGTGATAAGGCTCAACATGTTGCTGGCGGCGTAGCAATTTGTCGATACAGCCGCGTATCGTTCTCCGATAGCAAGTGCTAGTCCGTTGAACGCCTCAGAAAGTTGCTGGAGCAGCAGCGTGCTTTTGCGTGATTGGGATACGCGTTGAGAGCACGCCGTACTTCCCAAAGCCAGAAGATCGATGTACGGCATGGCGTTTCTAAAAGATTGGGACATAAGCTGAAGTAAAGATTCCAGACTGATCACGCACATCGGTATCATATCCTCTTTCCAACTTTCGAGAATCGGGTCCTTGTGAGCGAGCCAATTCGAGACGACCTTGCACATGTTGGCCTCCAAATTGTCATCAAGAAACGCCTCCATCGATCCCTCCGATTACGTTCTGGAAATTTAGAGATGAGTTAAGAGTGTAGCAGAAGTGGAGGAGCTCACCCCTATGATAGCTCAAGTGTCGGGGTGTTGGTCGAGTCACAGTTGAAGGCAACCTGCAGGCGACCTGCAGGCACTCTGAGACGGTAAAATCCGAGATTTCAGTCTCCGATCAAAGCAATAAAATGAAAAAAAGTTGCGATCGACTTTTCAGAATTTATGCCATTGCAGACACCTTGAAGCCATAGAGTAGAAAGGCGCTGAGGGGGAAATGGATGTAAAAACTTTCCTTGAAGTCCGAGTCCTCTTTGGTATTGTATTCAAGTATTGAGACGCCGATCGAAGGCCGTGCGCTCAGGCTGCGCACATGCCTCGCCTCGTTTCATCACCTTCATCACCTTCAGCTCAAGTCATGTTTTCGAGATCGGGAAAAATCAATCTATGTCTGATTTTTTGAGTGGCGTAGTAGCAGTGAGTGAAATTCACAACGCTTGTAGGAAGACGCGATTGAGGACGATCGACTTGGAGGCGTCTCGACTAGGCTGGGATTTGTATAATGCTCCGGGTCGACGGTCAACATGATCATAATATTATGGGCTGCAACCATGTACGTAAATTCGCAGCTACTGAAGATAACTCTAACTTTTGATGCTCTCTCTCCTCCACTATAGTATTGCGTGTCTTCGTGAACTCTCCGAGTCTCTCAATCCGTCTAGATGATTGAAAGGGCAGATCTCCGAACGAAGTTCCCATCTGACGCGGATCGAGGTTAGTTGAGTAACTTCGATACTTCAAGTATGCGAGTTGACGAACCGTTTCAGTCGCTTTCGTTATCCCGAAATTAATCAAGATACGTCTTTAACCCTCCATCCTCACGATTGTTACGTCTCTCGCACCACGCCAACGCATCGTCTCCAACGTACGTTACTGTCTCTCTCCTTCCGCCTTTGTTGACCGATCGATCGTCAGCTGTGACGATAAGCTTCTGAAAGGCCCCCCATCCCCCACGGCCTTTCTGTTCATTTATAAGCGCATTAACGAAATTCGCGAACCCGCGCGCACGACCAGGCGAAAGAATCATAACCGATATCGTCTGCAGTGCAGGCAAACAGCTAGTGGTTTTGAAGGTACGGCACGTCGTTGTATTGGACCATCCTTGGATGGGGACAGACAACCTGATAGTCCCATTACTGCCCAACAAAAGGTGCTTCAACCTTGGAAGTTTATCGATGGGAACATCGACAAGGATAACTCCTCTCTTTAGATCGGTCAAGCTGTTTGGTTTCCGGGCTTCATCGACGACGCCGAGGGTATCCAATGAAAAACGCTCGACGAGAGGGAATTGTCCGCCGTGTTGCACGATGGAATTTACTTCTCTTGAAGCCGAAAGCATGGGCTCCTCGTCATAGTCTTCGTCAAGGTTCCTCGACTCGACATCTCCGATAATCCTAATTTCAAGGGAGATGGCCCTTGGAAAGGATAGCAGCGAGAAGAGTGTTTGTATGAATGACCTGGTCGTTATTGACCCGGCGTATACCTCTACCCTCAGACGGAGCACATGCAATTCCGTTTGATTAAACTCTTGGATTTCGCCTGCTGCCCGTCCGATGAGGACACTCTTTAGCTTGAGTACTAACACTTTGAGAGACCTCATTTGCGTGAGACTCTTAAAGAAATTATGAAAACCGAACTGGTCCATCGAGAGCATTAGAGTGAGGTGGGTTACATTCGAAAGGCCACGAATGGTCAGGGGAATGTGCATGGTATTGAGATACCGAAGGTTTGGGGTGTTCCACTGGGAAAAGCCTCCATTCTCCTCAGACAACGCAAGGCCTGAAGAGTTAAGGATATAGAGCGTTTCCAATAAAGGCGCATCCAGCTCTCCAAAGCCCCGACAGACTTCGGTCATGTCGAGTGTTCCCGCCATGTGTCGATTACTGAATTGTCGGGAATCCTTACGTATGAGCTGTAAGACTAAAGTACTCCAACGTTTCGAATACATCGAAGCGTCTGAAACTTTTATATTGAAGTCTAACGACGATCCAGAAGTGTCGATCTTAAATGAGACATTGAGGGGAACCTCCTTGCTCCGCGACAGACTCAAGGCTGCTATACCACCATTCCCACTGATGTCGGACCATAGAAGTGGGCAAGCTAAAATCGTATTCCGAAAGTACTGGCAGACGTGGGAGAGAGGTACCGCTGCCCGCCAGCGATTTGGAAGAGTTCGATCCCCGAAAACGACGAATTCGAAGATGCGGACGAGCAACTCGTTCGGAAGAGTGCCGAGGCCGCACATGTTCCTGACGACATAGGAATTCTCCGATGCAACACGAAACTTCTCCGCGAAGACGAACGACAGTCCGTTGAAGATTTCGGAAAGGCACCGGAGTCGCCGCAAGCTGCTCTGAGATTGGGACGCCAGTTGACGGCACGTCGTAGGGCCCAAAGCTAGGAGATCGTTGCACGGCATAGCATCTCTGTGATATTACGAAGTTAGAGGAAACACTGATTTTGACGTGGTCGCGTACATTGGACTGATAACCTGTTTCCAAGCTTCGGGAATCGGGTCGTTACGAGCGAGCCAGCTCGAGATGACCTTGTGCATGGCGGTTTCCAAGGATTCGCCATCGAGAATAGTCGCAATTGATATTCTGCGTTAAAATCAGGAGGTATGTTGCGGATTTGCCCTCCGATAATCAACAACAAGGAATTGCGATGGGGAGGAAGTCAAGAGGGCGTGTGTTCTTGGTCGAGTCAAATTTTTTTCACGGCAGAATCCGCTGGCGGTTCAATCTCCGCATAAACTATAAAATTAGTCAGAATAAAATACTTTTCGTCTGCAGTGGTCCGTATATATGCCATGGAAGAGATTGAGCAAATTGTAAGGGATGTGGGTTGAAATGAACCTCGATGTTTGTGGTGAAATGTCGGACGGGCAACGGCGCGTTGGTGTCACGAACTGGAACTCCTCTCCACGAAGCGACCTGAGCAGTGAGCACGTATATACTTGCCTACAGTGGGCCGACGTTACACGCGGCGGAACCGATTTGCCCATAGTGTGAGCTTCATGAGTAATTAGTTCTCTTTTTACATATATACACAATGAATCGAATTGAGCAACGATACTTACGGGTGCCGCCGGCACGAAAACTACGACGAGAAAGTATGGCCCCAATACCTTCTCGTTCTAGTTTTCGAATGCGCCGTAAGTTGGTAGCAACATTGAAGGTATGCTTCTGAGAGAAGATGATGTTGGCTGTGAACGTCGATTGAAAGGATGTGAACCTGGAACGTCATTGTCGACACATTTCGATCGCGCCGAGCCTACTCCTCGTTCCAAGAGACTAATCGACGTCTTTGTGCGTCACTGCGTCTTAGATAGCTGAAAGAGTCTCACAGAATGAATGATATTGTTGCTATTCAATGGTTTGTGTATGTCCGCAGTGTCCGATCGCATTTCATAATTCAGGGATTGCTCGATGCCATTGGACATTTCGATGAACATTCCAGCAAAAGCAGAAGTAGTTGCAAAGTCACGTTGATTCGCTCGCTTCGTCATTGGACCAGATTGCACGAGTTATAAAAGAGCGGTCGCTCTCGATCTGTGAAGAGATTCTTTTCGCCGAAAAGGAGGTGAGTCATATTCGAACTTTGAGAGAGAAATAAGTTGAAAGCATGGATTTTTGTCATGCAAAGTAATCACAAAAATTCTACACTCAGACATCGAGCGAAGATTCCTTTCCTTCGTACGAGCAGCCTATAAGTAAATCAATAAGTGCTCGTACTCGGAGGATGGGCAGACAAATTCTCACTCACTTTGCAACACATTCCATCGACAGAGTACCACCCGTCTATATTCCTTTGTGTTTTGCACCCAAGTTGTCAGCCGTCCGTCCGTAGCTTCTCTTGTGATTCAAGCCGTCCGTCCCCGAGCGCCTATCTTCACCATTCAATCCGATCTTTAAGCACCAGCGAGAATCCGTGAAGCGACGACGTCCGGGAATAGACAGAGTCGGCCGAAAGATGTCGATGCATGGGGGAGAAAACTCGATGTTCCCGTCGATGTTTGCGAGATCGTGCGCTGTCGATGCACGTTAGATCCAGAGAGACGATCGAGAAACTCAGAAAATGGATTACGCACTTCTCCTATTCTTGGGCCCAGAGGGCTTCCTAGCATTCCCGTACCCCTCATCTTCGCTGTTCTGCCGTCTCTTTTTTGTCATCTCGTCATCTCATCTCATTTGCCTTATTCGAAAGAAGCCGTTTTGACTGTTGGTCCTCATCGTGCAGCGTTGGACTTGAAGTTCGGAGCTGGGAAAGTGCTGATGAGACAGTGAAACGATCACCTCATCGTTATCTGTTTGAGAGACGTGCATGCCTTCGAGGACGTCAAACTTGAAGTGTGGATCTTCGAACGCATCAAGAAGACGTGTCAAAGCTTTACAGCAAAACTCACCTTCTGAACCTTGCCCTCAAGTCAATCTCTGTCGAGCGACCCACGTTCCTTCCAGCCTACATCGTCATCGTGAAATTTGAAACCGTCACCATCATCGAAGTTTTGAAGAATCGACATTGAAGTTTGTGCCACGATAGGGTGCTGTCGTTGCTGTCGTTGACTCTTCAAAAAATCGTCGTTGAGGAGCTGAATTAGCGCCGAACCCAGAAATAGAACAGAAATACCGAAATGATAAAACGGCCGAAAAGATCGCCCTGGTGGGACACAATTTCTAAAGTGAACCAAAAAGTCAGGCACGCTTGCCTTATTGAGCGAAAACGGGCTCAACTCAACCGATTTTCTAAAGCAAATCGGAACTCATAAGCGATCTCTACCACCTCGCCTTATGAACGACCACTTTACGTGCAGTACAACTAGCCTCAACTCTCTGACACGAACGTTCCGAAAAAATCTAGAGCCAGCAAATGACGAAAGGTCTCTCGCAAGAGGCAAAATCGACGCGTTGGCAACGTGGGCAGCGATCCGAAAATCAAAGAAATTAGTAGTAAACCTATCAATTCGCATGAATGGAGACTCTTGCTGTCCATTCTCAACCCTTCAATTGGGATGCACATTCGCCATCCGCCGCTATTGTACGCTCATTTTAATTTTCGGATTATTTGTCTATGGTATATCGCGACATACCATTCTGTTCAACTGCGTTGCTTTTTAATTAACTGACTAACGCTACCGGATCCTGATAACCCTATATCAATCGCCGATAATCAGTGGAGAGAACATAGAAATAGAAAAATCAAAACATACATTTGTGAGCGATGAATGCCTGCTGCTCCATTCGAATGCAGAATCCCCGGCGTAGGTTGCTGTCGCTCT
This sequence comes from Schizopora paradoxa, assembly GCA_001020605.1. Taxonomy (NCBI): domain Eukaryota; kingdom Fungi; phylum Basidiomycota; class Agaricomycetes; order Hymenochaetales; family Schizoporaceae; genus Schizopora; species Schizopora paradoxa. The sequence goes on from KQ085931.1 coordinate 97,515, forward strand.
TGTCCCCCGTTGGTTGATATTTCGATTGTCAGCAATGACGATAAGCTCCTTGAATACTTCCCATTCTCCCCCTTCCTTTTGAACGAACAGAACCTCCGAAACGAAACTCGCGAACCCTACCGCATCGGAGCCACCGAGGATCGTGACAGTAATTGTTTCGAGTGCAGGTATATGGGCAGGTAGCGTACTTTCCATCGTTAAACTGGTCCAACCCGAGGCAACAGCCGACACCTTCACGTGCCTGTTACTGCATAACACGAAATGCTTCAATGAGGGAAGCTTATTGATTGAGCTGGGGAGGAAAATGATACCAGACTGTGAGCTAGCACCGCTCGCGCTAGGTTTTCCATATGCGTGCAATGAAAAATGTTCGACGGACGGAAATTTCTCGTCGTGCAGTAAAATGGAGTTGACTTCATTTACCGCAAAGGGAATTTCCTCGGAATATGTCTCCGCGGCTGCCCCATTGATTATAACCTCAAGAGAAACGGCATTGAAGAAAGACAAGGAGGAGAAGAGTATTCGCAAGAACGGCGCGGTGATGGGCGACCACTTCTATCTTCAGATGGCGCACATTTAAATCGATCGTTTGACCCTCTCCTAGTCCAAAAAGATGCGAAATTGGATCTTTGAACCTCAAAGCCAGAGCTTCTAAAGAGGTCATTCGTCGAAGGCTTTTGATGAAACCGGTGTAATTGGTGTAATTGGTTTGGTCCATGTGGAGTGTGAAATCGAGGTAGGTCACATTCGCGAGACCACGAAGAGAAAGGGGAATGAGCATGGTGTTCAGGTACCGGGGGTTCGGGATGTTCCACTGCGAAAAGCTGTCAACACCCTCATAGAGCGCAAGTCCCGAATAGTTGAAGATATTAAGCGATTCCAACGAAGGTGCATCCGCCGTTCCAAAGCCTCGACAGACTCCGAACATGCTGAGTGTTCCTCCAATGCGCCATTCGCTACGGTATCTTGATTCCTTACGAATCAACCGCAATGTCAGAGATTTCCAACGCTTCGAGTGTTTCAGAGCTTCGGGTAATAGACGTTCGAACTGCAAGCGCGGTTCTGTAGTGTTGATCCTAACCGAGACGTCGAGAGGAACGTCCTTGCTTCGTGACAAGCTCAAGGACGCCATGGCCGCACTCCCACTGATATCCGACCACAACTGCGGGCAAGATATGATTGTATCCCGAAAATAATGGCACACATGAGAGAGAGAAATCGCCGCCCACCAGCGATTTGTGGAGCTTCCGAAAACGACACATTCGAATATTCGAATGAGCAGCTCGTTCGGCAGACTACCGAGGCCGCACATGTTACTGACGACGTAGAAGTTCTCCGATGCCGCGCGAAGCTTTGCTGATAAAGCATACGATAGTCCGTTAATCGTTTCGAAAAGGCACTGGAGTCGCCGCAAGCTGCGCCGAGATTGGGAGAGAAGTTGAGAGCGTCTTGGGGGACTAAAAGCTCGAAGGTCTTTCATCGGGATCGCTTCTCTGCGTTGTAGTGAAGCTTGAGAGATAGTAAAAGTAGCTTGAGCACGTACATTGGGCTAATATTCTGTTTCCAAGCTTCGGGGATCGGGTCGTTATGAGCAAGCCAGCTTGAAATGACCTCATACATGTCGGTTTCCAAAGATTCGCCATCCAGGATAGCAGCCATCGATCTCTTTTCAGTTACGTTTACCGTTAAAAGGTGTAGTAAAGTCCGAGATGAAAGATCGACAGCTGCGGGTGGGCTCGCAACGGTGCTTGCCTGGACGTTGAGGCGGTCGAGATACCCTTGCTCTAGCAAGGGCACTGTAGCGCAAATTCCGTGGGAACGTGTGACACTTTTCCCCACGCGTCGGCAGCTTCCGTCCTTTTTATCGTTGCTGGTCACCCTTCGCGCGACTCGGATGTGCGCTGCCCAATCGTTTGTTGCTCCAATGCTTAGCCCTTTCGTCTCAGGACGTTGTCGCAAGAATTTTCGCCCCCTGGCTTCGTACCTCCCGGAGCGCGTACCGAGCGCGGATGGGCGTTTGCAAACGCGGACCTCTCTCGATCGCGACATGGACGCAGGGCAGAAGTTTACTAGAAAAAATCAGGCGCCGTCGTGAGTTGTGTATAAATATTACATTCATAAGCTCATGGCTTCTAGTGCTTTCTCCTGTAAAGCGCAAGAATATTAATACGATTGAGTCTGTCATCCGGGAGCGGACGACGCATTTCCATCCCTCCCCGTCGTCGAAGGGCGCTTCAAGTTATCGCCAGCGCACTCGTTCTTCTGCCAGCCCGTTTAGTTGATCCGGAGCGTGCGCCTTATAACGCGCAATTATATCTGCGCCGGCTTCCAGAGCGCATCGAGCGAACTCAAAAGCATTTTGGACGTGTCTGACGGTACCCTTCTCCCTCGATGGTCCAGGTACTGCCAGTGCTGCGAATGTCCACGAGGATGGTCTTCAAGTTCACCAGCGCTCGAGCCCTGTCAGAGTCTCTCAGCTCATGATGAATTAGTCACTTGTGGTGCCTGCCATGATGCACATTGCATGATTACCTCTTCAAGTCGATGGCAGCCGGAGGGCGCATTTTAACTCCATTCAAGTGCGAGTGTAGCACTTTTGAGGAGTCTTCGAGAATTTTTTATCTCTTGGTATGATAATCGGTACGCATATCTCATTGGAAGTCACTCGGGCTCGGTTTACAACTCTGTTTCTACTGATAGAAGAACATTCGCGCCATTGTGCCTTATCCGAGTCGAAGTTTGCATAAATGTCAGAGTCAAGGTCAGGGATACGATCTTATGTCAAGTGAAGACTGCCGGCAGCAAAAATCTCGTGTAAGCTCTTATCATTTTCAGATCTCGGCCCTTGGGAATTCTGACCTTCTCTTTTCACGACTTTTGCAGTCACGAATTGTCGTAAACCCCGTTTCCCGTTCCCCGTTGTCTTTTGTTTTTTCGTCTCCTTTTCTCTCTATACAATGATATTCAGGAATTTCAGGTGCGCGAGTTTGACGATTTAAAAGCCGACAGTCGCACAAAAATATCTACAAGTAGGGGGTTGATGGCGTGCACTTAGCTATAGAGGTTTTTATATCCTCGCTTTCCCCTGTGGTCAATGATGGTGCGCTGACACTTTTATTCATAGCTGTCGGTGCCATAAGAACCTAAAAGACAAATGTCTACAAGGTCCTCAAATTTCGGCCTTGATCACCTTTGTCTTTTTCGTGCTGTTTCTCATCTTCAAGCTCGTGCTTCAAGCTTTGGCTTTCTTCGCTATTATGTAGCATAAAACGACGATTCGGAGGAATATCAGCGTCGTGGGACTCGTGGCTGATTTGGCGGAGACTGGTAATTTGATCGCTTTTTTGTATCTTCATCGAAGAAGACGAGGAACACTTCCCAAGTACTCTTCTTTCAATCGAATCTTGGGATTAATTCACATATCCTGCTGAACTCACTGGCAGCCTCTGCAAATTATTTTCGGTCAAACTCGATGCTGTTCCAATTTATAGCATTCAGAAGGCAGGCGTAGCACGTACTTTAATGAAATGAAGATATGAATAGCATACGATGTCCGTCTGCAGTACTAGTAGTACTAGTGGTTCCAGTCCGACTCTCGCGTTCATCCGTAGTTAGCGAAGAAAGTCACCCAAGGATCTGTAGAAAACACAGAGCAAGGGTACTGCCGTACGTACGGCAGGATCCGGAAGTTCAAGCTCCGATCAAAGTCAAATTTGACAGAGATAAAAGGAAGGAAATGGATGATCTCGGGCCCTTGACGATTCCAGAAGCTTGTAGCATCTACTGTATAATAATAAAATGAGAAAGGATACATGTAGATTCATTAACATATCGCGACATTGAGCTCAAGGTCCTGAGCCATGCGCGCACATTGAGGTCGTGCGTGCTGATCAGCTTGATATATTCGCCTAAAAATTCGTGGCAAACAAAGAGCTTCAAGATCAAAGTCTATTGACGTCTATCTGTGAGCGGTGCGATGGCAAGTAAAAGTAGGCAAGTGCAGCCATACTTTTTAAATTCGAAAGCTTTGTAACCGAATGTTGGCGTGACAATGGCGTCCGAGTCGATCTGAGCTTTGGATACTGCTTCGGGTTGATGGTCATTATGATACTTTTCGGCCACGTTTACTTGCGAATTCACAGTGAAACCGGACAACTCTAATTTCGATTGCCTCTACTCCACTATGGAATACCCAACATCGACTCCCTACCAAGCCATTTTCAACCATGGAACCTCGAATCTGCGTCGTACAGCTGGACGAGCAACACGAATAAATTTATTCTGGTGTAGACCGATGTAAGTTGACGAGATTCTTACCGTATAGTATGTATCTCAACGCACAGTTTCAATTCATTGCATGGATGTGAATTTTAATCGGTGATCGCTGCTGCACCTGGATAAAATTCCTGTTCATGATGTATTAAAGTAATTAGTCGGAATATTTTTTTGAAGCAGTGTCCTTGAACTTACACGGACAAGCTTCTCGTGCCTTTCACACCATGCCCATGCATCATCCCCAATATACGTAGCTGTCGTTCTCCTCCCTTCACGTTTGGTCAATCGATCATCCGCGGTGACGACAAGCTTCCGGAATTTCCCCCACCCTCCTCGTTCTCTCTGTTGACGCAGAATATTTTTTGTGAATGACGCGAACCACCTTGGAGGAGCAAAGGTGAGGATCGTGATGCTAATCGTCTCGAGCATCGGTAAATTGAACGTTGCGGGTACCTCTATCAACAGGTTCTTCCAACTGCAATTCGGGTCTGGGATAGACAGGTGTACGCGACCATTGCTGCTCAGCGAAAGATGCTTTAAACTGGAAAGTTTGGCGATGGGGACGGGGAGATAGATGTCATCCGTCTGCAACGCATTCAAGTCGCTTTGATTCCGGATGATTCCGTATGCTTCCAATGAAAATCTCTCGACGAGAGGAAATTGTCCACCATGCTGTAAGATGCAGTCCATTTCTTTATCCGCCAAAAAGGTAGGCCCATCGTCATAGTCGTCTTCAGGGTACCTCGCTGTGACCTCCCCCTCAATCTTGACCTCGAGGACTTTAGCACTGGGGAAAGATAAAGATGCGAACAGTTTTCGTAGGAATTCAATCGACGATAACCCGATGTGCATTTCTACACTCAGGCGGCGTACATGCAGCTCCGTTTTGTTGAACTCTTGGAACTCGGTTGCTCTCCATGCATCCATCGGCTTCAGTACGAGCACTTCTAGAGACTTCAAATGCGAGAGACTTTTGAAAAAGATGTTATAGCTGAAATGGTCCAACAAGAGCGTCAAAGTGAGGTGGGTTACATTCGAGAGGCCACGGAGTGTGAGGGGAATGCACACGGTATTTAGATACCGAAGATTTGGGGTGTTCCACTGGGAGAAGCCTTCTTTCTCCTCATACAACGCAAAACCCGAAGAGTTGAGGATATCGAGTGTTTCCAGCAGGGGCGCGTCCACCGCTCCAAAGTTCCGTATGACTTCGGTCATAAGAATTCCTGGTACACGTCGATTGCTGATGTATCGAGAACCTTTACGTACGACTCGTAGGACTAAAGTTCTCCATCGTTTTGAATGCTTCAAAGCGTCTCGTACCGGTATGCTGAAGTCCAATGATGATCCAGAAGTGTCAATCTCAAATGAGAAGTCAAGAGGAGCCTCCTTGCTCCGCAACAAACTCAAGGCTGCTATACCCGCATTCCCACTTATGTCCGTCCACAGAACTGGGCAAGATAAGATCGTATCCCGAAAGTACCGGCAGACATGGGAGAGAGGTACCGCTGCTCGCCAGCGGTTTTGAAGGGTTCTGTCCCCAAAAACGACAAATTCAAAAATCCGGACGAGTAACTCGTTTGGAAGGGTGGAGAGATTGCACATGTTCTTGACTGCATGCGCGTTCTCCAATGCAACGTGAAACTTTTCTGCGAATACGAATGACAGCCCATTGAAGGTTTCGTAAAGGCACTGGAGTCGCCCCAAGCTGCATCGAGATTGGGAGACGAATTGACGACAACTCGAAGTGCCCAAAGCTAGCACGTCGTCGCATGGCATAGCGACGCTGTAGGTTTTCGAAGTCAAGAGAGGTAGAGAAAAAGAACTTGATAACGCACATTGGACTCATAGTTTGTTTCCAGGGTTCAGGGATCGGGTCGGTGCGAGTGAGCCAGCTCGAAACGACCTCGTGCATAGCAGTCTCCAAAGACTCGCCATGGGTGATAACGGCCATGAGTCTCTTCAGCTGCGTTCGAAGGTAGAGTGATTTGAGAGATCGACAGGTGTAGACGTGCGTCGCTCGGACGTTGAGGTAGACGACTCGGAGTTCTTGGTCGAGTCAGAGCAATTTACACGGTAGCGTCCGAAAGTTGAATCTCCGACTGAACACAAATTTGAAATGAAAAAGAAAATGAAGGAATCGTTCTCGCACCGCCTTCTCATGCTTGAAGATTTCAGACATCATAGAGCGATATCCTGTAGTAAACGACGAGGATGAAAAGATCTAACTTGCTGTGAAGTCAACTTTAATATTGGGTGCGAAATTCGAGACGCGCGGCCCGGGCGCCAGGTCAGTATACTAGTGTTGAACGTTGAACCACACGCGACGCTTGCACAACGTTGCCTCGTTTCGTCACGTCCATCGCCTTCATGCTATCGCCTGAAGTCACAAAAAAGGACACAAATTGGTTGGAGGCTACATGTATGACATGCGGTATCGGCCAGGGGCGATGCTGACTCCAACATCCTCTTTACCCTGAGTGCTGTCCTGAGCTACTCATTATGAACTCCCCATGAAACCTGGAAGCCACGAGCAATAACGAAACTCCGTTTCTCCGCTGTCAATATCGGAACGAAGTTTCTGTCGAGGTAGATCGGTGTCAGTTTCTGAGACGTTAAAAATTTTACGACGTACCATCCACTTATTCCTGTCGAATCAATCGACATATGTTCCGCTGGCAAAACTTGGATAGTATCCCTGTTTACGAAGATCGAAAATAATGAGTTGAAGGACAGTAGAGATATAGAGCTTCAAGCATACCTGTGTAATCAACAAACGCCGAGCGCACCAAGCCTGCGCAGCAACCCCACCGTACGTTGCTGACACCGTCCTCCTCCCTGGGACGGCCGATCGATCGACAGTCGTCACGGAAAGCTCGCGGAATGTTTCCCATTTCCTCTGCTCCCTCTGTCGATGCAGTATCTCTTTGATCAGAGCCGCAAATCCGTACGCGGTCCCGGGACAATAAATTACAATGTTAATCGTCTCGAGTGCAGGTAGACGGATAGCGGAGGTCCAATCCGCCACTGGACCACCATAAACCCAGCCCGGGAAAGAAGGGCTGAGATTTCCGTTACAGCACATTTGAAGGTGCTTCAGGTTGGGCAGTTTGTTGATAGGCACGTCGAGATAGATCTTTCCCCTTTGTAAGTCATACCAACTTTCGGGGTTCCGGTCAATATCTACGTCTCCCGTTACATCCAATGAGAAACGCTCGACGAGAGGAAATTGTCCGTCGTGATGTAGGATACAGTTCGTCTCTTCTGCTGCCAAGAGCATGGGCCCGTCTTCGATTTCGACCTCTTCACCGTAGTCATAATACCGAGTATAGATACTTGCGACAGCTCCGGTAAATCTGACTTCGAGAGAGACGGCATTTGGGAAAGTCAAAGGCGAAAAAAGGCTTCGTAGGAACGATGTAGTGGATTGTGACCCAATAGCCACTTCTACCCGTAGGCGGCGCACACACAGTTCCGTCGTCTTCTCAAAGACTTGGGTCGATGTATGGTCCGCTGCCCGTGAGATTTTAAGCTTCAGCGCTAAGTCTTCGATAGACTTGAGTTGCGAGACACTTTTGAAGAACTTGTTGTAATGAAATTGGTCCATCATAACCGTGAAGTCGAGGTGCGTGAGATTGGAGAGACCACGGAGAGAAAGGGGAATGAGCGTGGTATTTAGGTACCGAAGATTTGGGGTATTCCACTGGGAGAAGCTACCTTTCTCCTCCAGGAGCGTAAAATCTGATAAATTGATGACCGAGAGCGATTCGAGAGAAGGTGCGTCCACCGCTCCGAAAATTTGACAGATGTTGAACATGCTGAGTGTTCCCTCGACATCCCTATGGTTGACGCCTTCGGAATCCTTGCAATACACTTGCAAGGTCAACGTTCTCCAACGTTTCGAATGGGTTGAAGCTTCGGGTAGAAATTTGTCCAACAACGATCCAACAGTATCGAAAGCAACTGTGACGTCGAGAGGTACGTCCTCGCTTCGCGATAGACTCAAGGACACCATACCAGCGTTCCCGCTAACGTCCGACCAAAGAAGTGGGCACGATAAAGCCGTTCTTCGAAAGTATCGACAGACATGGGAGAGTGGTACCGCTGCCCGCCAGCGATTTTTAAGGGTTCGGTCTCCGAAAACGACGAATTCAAAAATGCGAACGAGCAGCTCGCTGGGAAGAGAGGCGAGGCTCCACATGTTGCTGACGGCGTATAGATTCGACTCTGCGGCCGAAAGCTTTGCTGCGTAAAAATACGACAGAACTCTGAAGGTGTCGGAAAGACACTGGAGTCGCCGAAGGCTGGATTGAGATCGGGAAACGAGCTGACGGCACTCGGAAGTGTCCAAAGCAAGAAATTCGTTAGATGACATAGCGTCTCTATGTCATTGTGAGTATAAATTTAGTGGAAAAACCTGATTCAGTCACGTACATTGGACTGATAGTCTGTTTCCAAGCTTCGGGAATTGGATCGTTGTGAACGAGCCAGCTCGAAATGACGTTGTGCATGGCGGTTTCCAAAGATTCGCCATCGAGATTAGTATTCATCGATATCCTATGTTGTACCTAGGAGTTTCAAATCACGCTTTAGAGTTGAAAAATCAAAGACGAGGGGCTTACGACCGAGATAAAAGGTGATGTCGACGAGGGCGTTGGGTTTTGAAGTCGAGTCACTGGCGGACTCGGACGCGCGGCAGAATCCGATGCACTTCAATCTCCGAATAAAAGTGAAATGAAAAGGTACCTCCAAAATCTTTGAGCGAATTATCCAAGTACACATTTTTTTTAAAAAAGCCAGCTTGAAGAAGGAAATCGGAATGAACTGTGAAGTTCGAGTTAATGTCGGAACTTAGCAAGTTTTTAGGACTCGAAGAGTTGGAGGCTTCGAACTTGAACGGGCCACGCGTCAGCCTGAGCGAGCAACTCTTCCACCCTGTCCTCCTCAAGCATCTCGCCACGATGCAATTCACTTCAAGGTGCCCTCAAACTTGGTCTGATCGATCACTGTCGGTGTGACTCAAGCCTGAGACGATGCTCAATGTTGGCTTCAGCAAATAACGCAGGGTTTATTGTGGGGACGGGGAATCGACACGTCGACTTGGGCGGCGACGCGGTGCTTGTCGGAACCTTCAATCCAACCATGGATCGCATTACGAGAGCAGCTTGGCGATCAAAGGAGGTAGATCCATATTTCTCTGAAGAAAGGTGGAGAAGGTGCGTTATATTCTCGTGTAATTGGTCTCAAGGTTCAAATTTGCTTGTCAGCGTCGCGCAGTGGAGAAGCCTCTTTTCCATCGAGCAAACGTTCAAGTTATGCACGAAAAATGATGTAGTCGAATACCAAGACCATGGAACCTCGCATCTAGCGTTTTTTTTTCATCCCCTTGTGTCGTTTACTTGATCTTGGGAACGCCAATCATCGACGACTCCGAATTCTATGGCAACTCGGATTCCTGACAGTCAAACACACGCAAGAGAGTTACAATCTGCTTCGATTCTACCTCGATTCTCGCTCTTCCACCTTTCCATGAGACTCGGCCTGGCTAAATCTGACCGGGCTGCGAGCTGCGGAATTCTCACCGATGAACTTGACCATCATCATCGTGTCATCGTAAGCGATGATTTTGTCCACTTTCATGGTCGCTTACCCTACAGATCTGCCGAACCGCTTAGCGCGACTGAAAGACGCTGTGTTTCCCCCCGCCTACCAAGCGTACGCGCTTGAAGTCTTCCCAGAGATGATGTTCAATGCTCGGAAAAGATCTGGGCGTCGAGGCCTCTAAATTGCATTTGTTAGGTTGGCTTCCACGTCAACCCGACCCAAACACCTGCACCATGCACTCTGCACCATTCGGTACGCCCGCGTCGTTGTCCTTAAAATCAAATATTCATATTTCTTTACAGATCCAACTTTGGCTATAATGCGTGAATGTCTTTCCTTAGCGTGGTGATATTGCTCCTGAGCTGTTTGACGTCTAGTTGCAGCCTGTACGCTTTTCATGTACGATGCCGGTATGTTCATTTTGGCGTCCTGTAAAAACCGATACTGATTTTTCGCAGTTCTGTCTATCGATGATGAGGTTCGTCATACCTTTCTGGTCGATCTGTCACTTACTTTAGAGCTAGGTATTCTGTTTCTGGGTATCGACGAATATTTTTTTCGGCGAAGAATGAAAGAGCTGAATCAGCTTGCAGTCGCGACCGTGGCTTTGGGGAAAGATCGCGTTCGTCGGGGTACGTTATCTCATTACTCCTATGCTTTGGCTCTCATAAATTCTGTCAACCATCAAGACTCGAGCAATATGCTTGGGATTCGTATTGTAAGCCTGCCGCTTATTCGGTATAATCCACTTGTGTTGATCAAAGTGCGACATTCTCAAGAGCTACGATCGCCTGTAAGTCGCACAGTTTGAGCCTGCCGTAGGCGCTACTTTGACTCCTTTTCAACGACTCGCATTCAGCAGGAATAAATATCTTGAATCAGATAGACAAGAGCAAACTCGGTTCGTATTCCAATTTTTCTGAAAAGCTGAGACTTACACCACATGCCATAGACAACGCTAGCGCTTACTTCGGAGCCACGCAATTTATATTCATCATTCTAGTCTACGTATCGTCTCAAGGTAAGATCGTTTATTCCATTTGCTGACCTTTACCGACTACTCATCCGTCACTTATAGCTGTCCTTGGTTCACGGGTCTACGCTCTTTACGGCAATAAACCCGCTCACCTCATCGGTCTCATCTGTGTCTGTTGCATTCTGCCAGCCATCGTGACCATTGTCGAGAGCGCCTTCAACTTAGCTATCGACGATCCCTCCGCACGTATGTCTCACTGTAATTCGTCGAATCTGCGGGCGTTCTTAAATTTATTCGCAGTGCTATATACTTACGATGTCCTGGGATTGATGACAGACGTGGCTCTCTTCACGCTCATCATGGTGCACGCCTTTCGATCACCTACAAATCTTACCTTTTATTTCAAAGCGAGCCGGAAATCTTCTACTTCCCCTGGAGAATCGACCGTATCGAGGGGCGACACGCTTCTTTCCCTCATGATATCCGACTCAATTATTTATTACTTCGCGTGAGTCTTTTATTTTTTCTTTTCCTGTCGAGTTCAGTTCCGAGCTTCACGCGATTTAGGGCGGTCTTGATGTACACCACGACGTTCATCATCGGTGCAGTGAACATCCGAGTCCCAATAATTGGAAGACTTGCGGAGAACAATGTCCAATTTGACGTAGCATTGGTATCTATGATGACGGTTCTAACAGGTATCAACGCGCCGAAGTTGCTTCTTAGTGTCCGTAAGGAATTCTATCGGAGCGCGAGTAGAATTGGATGATGGCGAGGAAGAGGGCAGGCTCCCTTTGTTCGTCCGTCGTTCCAATCCTTTCTGAACATCTGGTTTTCTTTATGTGACTCCAATGTAGCATGTCATAATGAAAATTTAACACAACAATCAGACTCGAACTCCGGAAATTTTGATTAACAATGAATCGCAACAGCCGTTAGGATGTGGCATGCGTTACGTATGGTTAACATGGTTTTGCCCGAAAATACTTAACTGGCGAAGAAACATCTCCTGCATTCCCTGTTCAATGAAGCATCCCGGTCAGCACAGGCGCTTCAAAGAAAATATGATACGTACACAAGTGCAGTGAGGATGTTGTTCCTGGCACCACTCCAACGCAGCTTCCCCGCGATACGACTGCGCCGACGGTTGGCTCGCGTACTGTCCGTTCCCATTAAACCTGTAAGTATCATCTTGGACAATCAAAAAGAAACAAGGTCCCAATTCTCCTCGCTCCTTCTGTTTTTCCAAGAGCTCTCCGACGAATGTCACCACAGGAAGCTTCCATGCGCGTTCTTCAACGATGTTGATATTAATTGTCGAAAGCGATGGTATCATAGTCCCAAAACCTCCAGTCGGCCAATGGATGCCCAGGTGTTCGAAATCGTAGAAGTGCTTATCATCTTCTTTTGGGAACGACAGTCGACTATTGGAGAAAATTGAAAGATCCTTCAAGTTGGGGAGCATGAACAACGGCACCACCACCGAGATGCATCCATCCTGGAAGAATTTTGTAGGTCCGATGCCCGAACCGCCCTCGCCTTGTCCCATTACATTTAAGCGGAGGTTTCTAACGAGAGGATATTGTTCGACATGCTGGAATATAAATGCGATATTTTCAGCCATTGTCTTCAAAGCCCGACGCGTCGTATTTCTTCTGGAATTGACCGTGAAGAGTGACGTTGAGATCTTCGAGCTCTGGGAAAAATAGGGACGAGAAAAGTGCTCTCGTAGGTGACATCATACCAAATGGCATTCCGGCATGATGAACATATATCTTTAGAATTTTGACACTCGGCAGATACGTTCTCTCCGTTGGATTGGCATCAGGGTTCGGAAAGGCTCCGCCGTAAATTGTCAAATTGAGTTCCTCCAAGGATGTCATCCGAGAGAGATCCTTGACGAGCTCGTCCAAAGGGATCTGCCCGAGCCTGTGTGACAGAACGAGGTTCGTCACGTTCGCCAGGGCGGGGAAACGGAGGGGGAAGTAGTGTTCGAAGGTGGCAAATCGAAGATTCGGTGCGCGCCAGCCCTCGAGTTCTGTATAGGCGTAGCACGCGCCTAACAGGCTCGAATTGCTTTCAATTAACAGCGACTCCAGAGAAGGAGCGTCCAGCCCACGAAACGCTTCCGTGAACTCCGACCCACGGATAAAATCTGTGTCCGAGTCGTCGAAACCTTTACAAAACATGTACTGAATCCTCAAGCTCCTCCATCGATTAGAGTGATTCAGGGCTTCCTGCAGGAGCTTGTCGAATGTGAAGTGATAGGTCTCGGGGATACCGCGTTGCGAATATCCAATTCTCACATCCAAATCCAAGGGCACGTTCTTGCTGCGTGACAAACACAAGGCCGCAAGATCGCTATTGCCAGTTATATTTGCCCACAGCTCAGCGCAGGACAGCGCAGTGTCCCTGAAGTATTTGCAGATGTGCGATAGCGTGACGGCGGCATCCCGGCGAGCTCGGACAGGGAACTCATCGTCCCCATTGACCACGAACTCGAAGATGCGAGAGAGCGTTTCGTTTGGGAGGGTGATGAGGCTCGCCATGTTTGTGGCGGCTACGAAGTTGTCCAACGCTGACCTATATTCTGTGTAAATGGCGCCTGAAAGGGCGTGGAAGGTGCGAGAGAGCGATTCAAGCCGCATGGCGGTATCTCGCGTTTGGCGGGCGAGGTCAGTGCATCCCTTGACCCCGAGATCGCGGAGTTCGCTGTATGGCATGGCGTTTCTGTGAGATATAAAGTAAATTAGTAGGATGTTCGGACATTCGAGGCATGAATGAGTGGAACATTCACATACATCGGATCCGTATGGGGTTTCCAGTGCTCGGGAATCGGATGGTCACGAGCAAGCCAGCTTGAAACCACATCATGCATATCGGTTTCGAGTTTTCTGGGGACAGGATGTCCTTCCATTTTGTGTTGTACGACGCAGAGAAAGAGAAAGAGAAGAGGGGGAGGGAATCTGGAAGGTTGAAGTTGAAGGCGATCAAGTCACTTCTATTCGGAAAACCAGGACAAGAACCTTTTATATCTCGCTGACTCGGAGTCAAGGGAAGCGATGTCCACGGCGGAGTCCGTATGACTTGATCTCCGTTCAAGTACAGGACAACGAGGAGAACACACCGTGATCAAATCAGTAAGAACAATTGGATCCATATTTGTTCTGCGTATTATAGGAGATCGCATCGATAGCGACAAGGTCGCAGACTTACGTGGGCGTAACGGACGGGAGATCTTAACCTGATCGCACAAACAATAAAAGACTAGACGTCCGAGCTCGACGTGATTCGTTCGATCGCCCTTTCTCTCTCCCGCTGCTTCCCTTTGTTACTGCCCAAAAGCTGCGTGATTACATCGAGGTGAAGCAGGTGCCCTCTCCTCAAGCGGACGAAGAGAGTATAGGCGGAGCTCGCGACAGCGACTGCGATGACTGAAATCAAGGCGGGCCAATTGAATTGCTCGGGTCGGAAGAAGACGATCGTCGATGTATAAGAGAGCAGTTCAAAGGTGCTCTGCCAGGAAGCTTCGACGGAGGAGAATGCACCACGAGCACTAGGTTCGACGTCCTGTGCGAAGAAATTTAAGTCAAAGAAGATATCTAGCTCGTCGTGACGCTTACCTCCTGGACAATTAGTTGAGCGCACAGGTCAAAGCCCCTCAAACCAACCCGGCTCAGTATCACACCGCCCACAAGCCCGCTAGCAGAGACGACCGGCCTATCCTCATACATCACGAAAAAGACCGCCACGCCCGCGACGAGCATCGTCACCTGCCAGCTGCTGAACCACAGGCCCGCGCGCACAGGCCCGACCTTGCCCATCGCCCATGGCGCGACCCATGTCGCAAGCACCTCGAACGCTACGCTCACCGTCCGGGCCAACCCGATCTGCGATGAAGAGTACCCAGCGGAGAGGAGGTACGTGACCATCTGGCCCGCGAAGTTGAGCACAGTAAGGTAGAGGAGCGCGCCCGCGATCGAGGGGAGAAATGCGCGATGGTGGAAATAGGTGACGAAATCGGACCCAGATTTTCGCGTGATTTGTTTGACGTGATTCCAATTGTGCGAAAAGGAATAATCGCGTTTTCGTTCCGTTTCCAAGAGACGTTCTGGGGCCAACCTGCGCTTGGGCTCTTGTAGCGCTGGAACTTCGTAATAGACGCGGGCGATGGCGAAGTATTCGATGAGTACCGATGCGATATTCATGGCGAAATTGACGATGATCGCAATTTCGGTGGAGGTTCCGTCGATGAGAGAGATGAATAATGGGCCGAGCAACTTGCACATCAAATCGATGCGGCGCATTTGTGCGTTCAAGGCCCTCAATGCTACCTCATCGCTCTGACATACAACAACAACCTGTCACGAAAAGTAAGATAATTGACGAAGGATACATATTTCTCCGCTTTGACTTACCCAGTCTTTCTCTACGGAAACGAGGTTCATGATGGAGCATAGTTTCTCGAGGCAAGCAAAGAGAGCAAGAAGGACAAGCATGATCGCATTTTCGGCTCGAGTCAGAGGTACCCGGATGGAGAGGATGTATAAAATAACGCATGAAGCAGCCACGACGAGTCGTTGAACGACTTGCACGCATGATGAGATTTTATACTAGGGCAAAAAGAAGTTGATTTTGCGTACCTATAGAGAATCGAACCACTCGCAAGCGATCCCCAATATCAATATATTGCCCAACGACTGGTGCGAAGACGATCGCAGATACTCCTCGAGTGAGAGCGTACAAAGACATTGGCAGCAACGTCCCCGGATAAATTGTCGCCAAATAGAGCACAGCGCCAAACTCGAACACACGAGAGTTCCATGTCGACAGAAAGTGCGACAGGTAAAGTCTACGCGCTATGCCTTGGGGAACTGAGTGTTCTCGTTCGCCTGCATCATCGTCGTTACTTCTTGAACGATGATTCCGGTCAAGGAGAGAGTCGCGTTCGGTTGGAATATGGTCGTCTGCGTTTGTAGAGTCGAGTGCCATAGCGGGAGCCAGATGAGATACAGCGGAGGCACGCGCTCATCGTCGTTGGGAGAAACGTACGATCTCACAAATTTTCCTCGAAACGCCCGGCCCGGAATTTGGCGCCTTCCGGCATCAATTTTCATTTCGAGCAAACATACCTCTCCTTGAATGTTCGACGCTGTATTTCGATACGGATCGCAAATCTACTCTACGGATCGTTTGAAATTAATAAGGACAAAAGGACATTAGGAGAGGTCAGACCTAGTGATCTCGAGCCGATTCTGGTACCGATTCTCATTGCAAGAATCGGTGCCAGAATCGGTGGCAAGGTTTGACCACTCTGATTCTTGCTCTCCGCAGCGCCGTTTCTGTGCGTGTTCCCTCGAGAATCGACGCGCGCAGAATCGGTCAGAATCGAGAATCGACCTGAGAAGCGGCTCCCGAGCCGCTTCTGAGTAGAGAATCGGAGGTCCGATTCTCGTTGAATTGAGTACTCGATTCTACTCTCACTGCTGCAGAATCGAGATGCAGAATCAGGACTCAAATCTGAGGTCTGACCTCTGCTATTTTGATACCAGGAAAAAAACCGCCTAACGAGAGCAAACCCGACCTGTTTGACGAATCCCCTCGTTAATCAATACAGAACAGTTCAAGCCCGTTGTTCCTCGAGGAATGACAAAGCAAGCCACTGGCATCTTTTTATCAGTTTGTATTACCCCAAGAGACGGTGTAGAAGAGCCCATGCTAAAAGTGATGTGAGTTAAAGAACGGAGAGACGAAGATTGAAGACTCACGTTCTTCACGCTCTTTGTCCGTACACCATTGCAGAGCTGCATCTCCTTCATATACCGACGTGCTCGTTTGATTCTTGCTTGTGTCCACAACGACCAGCTCACGGAAAATCTCCCAGTCGCCTCGTTCCTTCTGTTTCTGCATGATACCCCCAACGAACTCTATCACTGGCCGGCACCATCTACGTTCTTCGATGATGTTGATTGAGATTGTCTCGAGAGCAGGCGACGCCATCCCTGGTGCTCCCGGGAGCCATGAATCCCAAGAGAATTGGGGGTGTTTTTCGAAGAAGGAGTCTCCAAGACCATCGTCACCCGAGAAAAGCAGGTGACAATTACTGGAAAGCTCAAGGCGCTTCAAGCTGGGGAGCATGCCCAACGGGAGAACCAACGAGATGCGGCCTATTTGATTCGGAGTTGCGTCGCGCAGACGACCATTGACACCATACGCCTTCAAATGAAAGCTCTCGACACCAGGGGATTGGTCAGGGTGCTGGAAGATGCACATCATGTCTTCGATCAAGGACATTTCTACGCAGTCGGCCTCTGGGTATCTCTTCCGGGGATCGCCTATCAGAAAGATTCGTAGATCAAGGACTCCAGGGAAGAACAGGGAGGAGAAGAATGATTTCAACGGAGAAGAGGAGCCAAAATCATGGTCCCCGGCGATTGGAAGAATTATATGTAGTCGCTTGACACCCAGCAGAGTCGTCTTCTCGTCCCGAAGTGGTACGTCACGGATAGAAGACTGGACCGTCAATTGAAGATCCTCTAATGCCGTCAATCGAGAAAGATAATTCGGAACGTCGGTCACATTGGTGGCATCCAGATTAAGGTCCAATTTAAAGCTCGTCACGTTTGCTAGTCCTGGAAGACGAAAGTGAAAAAAGAGGTTGGATGTGATATGTCTAATCCCCGGGGCATTCCAGCTTTCTAGTTCTCCAAAAACTTCGGTCAAGTGGCCATAGAATGTCGTTTCACCGCGAATGGAGAATGATTCCAATGAAGGGGCGTTAAGATCTCGAAATGCTCGGCGGATATCCGATCCCCCCATGGAATCACGATCCAATACGCCCGCTTCCGCACGGACCAGCGAAAATTCTATCTTCAAACTCTTCCATCGCAAAGAATGATGCAGTGCGTCTCCCAGTATCCGGTTTGGAAGAAAATCGTAGGTCTCGGAAATTTCACGCCAGATGACTCCGATCCTCAATTCCACGTTCAAGCGCGCATTTTTGCTTCTTGATAGACATAAGGCCGCCATTTCCTCACTCCCACCGATGTTTGACCATAGGTGTGCGCAAGATAGCGCTGTATCTCGGAAGTACCGACAGACGTGCGAGAGTGTGACAGCTACTTTCTGGCGACCTGGGAGTGTGTGACCTTGGTCTTCATTGACGACGAAGTTGAAAATGCGTGACAGCAATTCGGGAGGGAGGGCGACGAGGCAGACCAAGTTACTGAAGGATACGAAGTTCTCCTGCGCGGCCATCAATTTTTCGTGAACGGCGCATGTAAGTGTACTGAGAGAATCGGAAAGTGCCTTCAGCCGTGAAACGGTGTCTCGAGCTTGGTGCATGAGGTCGATGCATCCTTCGAGTCCAAGGTCTTGAACGTCGCTGAAGCGCATTGGTTCTCTATAGGATTCGGAAAGCGTACATGAGACACTAGTACTGTAGTGGCAGAAAAAAATGGACGTATACGCGTACTTTGGATTCGCTTTCGGTTTCCAACGGTCGGGGATTGGGTCGCGATGAGCGAGCCAGCTTGAAAGCACCTCGTACATATCGCTCTCAAAATTACGCCTGCTGGTTTCAAGAGTGACTTCCATCGCACGTATGATACTATGATCAAGATGAAAGTGCTTGTACGAAAACTCGAAAGCTAGGAGGATGGGGGTTATCGATGAAAATCGACACTGATCGATTGACATCCAACCCATTACGGCAGAACCCGCACTTTTCAATCTCCGATCAGAATTTTGAACATGGAGGAGCTTGCAAACATCGTCGAAACGGCGATGAGCACTAAATTCTCTGTCATTGAGCTATCGATGAATTCATCGACGAGGATAATTACTAGCTGAGGTAAACACCTATTCTATCACATTGTATGCATCTGTATGGTCTACGTAGTTGATCACAGAAAATTGTCCTTGATAAAAACAAATTTTCGAGTTTTCTCGTCGTCTTGCGAAAACCCTCCAAACCATAAGGTATACTACTGTGTAGAAAACGCGAGTCATTATGTTCGAGAGATTCGATACTGTCTCCGAACTACCATTACGAAGAATACCTGTCAGCCGAAGCACATAGCACTAGTAGAACTAAGAATCCAAACTTACTGAAAAAAGACTTGACGTATGAACGGGGGTCGACAAATTTCAATCAAAGGTTGGACTGCATGATGGGAAACCGTAAGAAAGACGAAGCTCAGAGAAGCAAAAGTACAAATGCGTACATTTCAGGTGTACCGTACGCAAACCATTCCAGGGCGGTCTCCCCTTCGTAAATCCTCGTTGCATACTCCAACCCAAAGTCTCCCATAGTGACTTGACGGGTATTGACTACAACGAGCTCACGAAAGCTTTCCAAGTTCCCCCGCTCTTTCTGATCCTCCATGACGCTCGCGACGAATGGTCCAATTGTCTTTATACCTTCCTCGATGGCCTTGATGGTTATCCTCTCCAGCACAGGGAGGTTTGTCCGTTGTAGAAGGTGAAGAGACGGTTTGAATCGAGTATTACTACAAAGCGTCAATTCCTTCAAGTTAGGGAGTTTGGCGAATGGAATTTCCGCAGTCAGGCTACCGAAATTTGCTCTGGCATCATCGATCGCTTCCAAGCATAGACGCTCGACGCAGGGGTATTGATCTTCGTGTTGGAACAACCACTCCAATTCCTTGTTTAGAGGTATGTCATACGATCTCTCCCAGTCGAGGTTCGACATCATGTTGAGATGCAGGTCCGTGACGCTGGGAAAGAATAGAGACGAGAAAAGAGCCTTCATTAAAGACGCAGAACTTGCGGTAGAAGAATAATAATGATAGTTCTCCCCCGCCCCATCAATTGCTATTTGTAAGCGACGAATGCTTGGAAAATAGGTTCTCTTGAAAATTGGTTCCATCGGTATTCGTCGTGAATACTCCATGGAATCTGTGACCCTTATACGAAAGTCCTTCAAACACTCCATACACAGGAGGGCCTGGATTATGTCAATGAAATCAAACTCCCCCAAATCGAGAGTTATGTCGAAACTCTGTAGATTCTTCATTCCGGAAAATCCGAGGGAGAAATAGTGCTTCGTTTCGAGATGTCGAAGGTTCGGTACGCTCCATCCCTCAAATTCATGGTAAGTGACGAAATTCTCCGATTCTCCATCGTGGTGTGGATAGTGCCGAATATGGAGCGAGTGCAATGAAGGTGCGTCGAAACCGCCAAACGCTTGACGTATACCCGAATCCCCACCGTCGACACAATCAGCATCAGTATATGTCGAGAAATCCACTTCCAATCCGCCCAGCCGGTCGGAGTGAGGTAGTATGTCTTGCAATAGTTTATCAAAGAGCATCCCATAAGATCCAGAATTGGGGTCTCGTTCTCCGCGTGCGAAGAAGATATGCGCGTTCAGGGGAACCTGCTTGGTACGTTCCAGGAATAAAGACGCCATGTCCTTATTCCTGCAAATGTTCGACCACAAATTCGCGCAGGACAACGCAGTATCCCGGAAATAACGGCAAACGTTCGACAGTGTCACGGCCGCCTTCGAACGGCGCGAGGTAGGGCTTTCTGTGTCGTCCCTGGTAACGACGAGGTCGAAGATGCGAGCGAGTATCTCGTTTGGAATGGTGACGAGGCCATGTAGCCTGCTCATAGCTTTAACATTGGTTTGAGCTTCTTCGAATTCCGAGCGTATGGCGGATGAAAGTTTGTTGAGAGTGTCGGAAAGTGATTTCAGTCGAAGCGCTGTCTTCCGAGCTCGAGACACGAGCCCGGCGCACTTTGCAACCCCTAAAGCTTGAGCTTCGCCAAATGGCATCGCTTTTCTATTTGATCGTGAGTCTATAAGAGCTTTGAACGAAAAGCGGGCTCGATTACGCACGTAGGGCTCACTTCTTCCTTCCAACGTTTGGGAATGGCGCCGTCATGCGAAAGCCAGCTTGAGATTACCTCGTGCAGATCGTTCTCCAGACTCCGGACATCCGAGATTGCTGCCATCACGACTTATAGACAAGAAAGGTGTCTTTGTGAAAGACTGCGTCGATGGATCAAGGAAGAGACTGACGCGGTGTCATCCAGCACGCGGCAGAACTTTTCAATCTCCGTCTAAATCAAGCCGGCTTGAGATCGCCTCGTACAAAACCTTCTCCGAGTTACAATTGTCAGAAATCGCTGCCATAATTAAGAAGTGGAGAAAGGAGTCATTGTAAAGGGCCCTAACGAGTAGTTGAGCAATAAAAACTTACAGAGTGGCAGAATGCACCAAAAAAAAAATTTCGAAGTCCATTCGCGTAAATGAGCTTCATGATTTTTCGTCGATCTGAATATTGCTACGTTCTGAGGACGTGATACACCTTTGAAATCAAATTCGACAGCGTTCAGATTGGTTCAAAAAAATTCGTAGTTATAGTCACGGCGAAGATCTCTGCATTCATAATGATTCATAATGAAAATGGTACAGTGGGCCGTTAAACCGTAGAAGTGGAGAGTCGATAGGATTCATTCGAAAGTTGGACTGCGCGAAGAGAGGTTGTAAGCGCAAATCAGATATATGAGAGTATTATACGCACATTTCAGGGGTACCATTCGCATACCATTGCAGGGCGGCATCACCTTCGTAAATCCTCGTTGGATATTCCATGCCAAAGTCGCCCATAGTGACTTGACAAGTGTTGACCACAATGAGCTCACGAAAGCTCCTCCTCTCCTCCCGCTCATTCTGTGCCTTCATGACGCTCGCAACGAATGGCCCGATCGACTTTATTCCACTCTCAATAGCCTTGATAGTTATCCTTTCCAGTGTCGGAAGTTTGTCCCCATGTGGATCTTTAAGAGACGGTTTAAATCGGGCATTACTGCATAAGACCAAATTCTTCGCGTTGGGGAACTCAGCGAGAGGTACATCTATCAATAGACCCGGGTTACGGCCTTCTTCCCTGCAGTGATCGACCACTTCCAAACACAATCGCTCGACGCAAGGGTATTGATTTTCGTGCTGGCATAACCATCCCAATTCCCTGTTCAAAGAGACGTCGGGCTGTCCTTGTTGCCAATAATTGAAAAATAGCATGATGAAATGCAGGTCGATAACGCCAGGGAAGAGTAAAGGCGAAAAGAGAGCCTCCAACAACTTGACGGACTCCGTAGATAGATAGGTAATCCCCGATCCAATCATTCCTATCCGTAAGCGACGAACGCTTGGAAGACACGTCCTCTCGAAACTCGGAATATGTTCCATACGTTCAAAGGACACATTAAACGTGACCATCAAGCGAAAGTCCGTCAGAACCGTCATTTGCGAGAGGGCGCGGATAACGTTGACGAAGTCGATCTCTTGCAATTTGAGAGTTATGTCGAGACTATGGAGATTGTTCAATCCGGAGAAAGCGATGGGGAAGTAATGGCTCGTTTCGAAATGCCGAAGGTTCGGTGCGTTCCATCCGTCGAGTTCGTGGTAAGTGATGTAATCCGAGGCTACATGTACTCCGGTTCCGTAGTGATTTGGTGATCGCCGAATATGGAGGGAGTGCAATGCAGGAGCGTAGAGTTCGCGGAATGCCTTACGAACGTCCGAATTTGTGGGGTCGACTTGGTCAAGTTCAGGACTATTTCTGAAATCGATTTCCAATCTCCCCAGCCGTTCGGAGTGAGGTAGGATATCTTCCAATAATTTATCAAGGGGCAACCGATAAAATCCAAAGTGGGGGTCTTGTTCTGCCCGTCCGATGAGGATATGTGCATTGAAGGGAACCTGTTTGGTACGTTCCATGCATAAAGCCGCCAATTCCTTATTCCTGCAAACGTTAGACCACAATCTCGCGCAGGAAGTTGCAGTAATTCGGAAATGTCGACAGACGTGTGACAGGGAGAGGGCTACCTTCGAACGCTTTGGTGTAGTAATAGGTTTGGGAACAACCAGGTCCGTCGGAGATCTCGAGTGTCGAGTCGTAATGCTTTCCGTGTCGTCGTCCCTGTTGACGACATAGTCGAAGATTCGAGCGAGCAACTCGTTTGGGATTGAGACGAGAGCATTCATTTTGCTGACGGCCTTGAAATCCGCCTGTGCGTCTTCGAACTCCGTGCGCATAACGGATGAAAGTCTGCCGAGAGTGTCGGAAAGCGACTTCAGTCGCTGCGTCGTCTTCCGAGCTCGAAAAACGATCTCAGCGCGCCTCTCCTTACCCAGGGCTTGAGCTTCGCTTAATCGCATCGGTTTTCTGATCAATTGTGAGTCTATAATGACATAGAACGAAAAGCGAGCTCGATCACGCACGTAGGAGTCATTCCTCCTCTCCACCGTTTGGGAATTGCTTCGTTGTGGGCGAGCCAGTATGAGAGCACCTCATGCAAATCGTCCTCCAAGTTCCAATCGTTTAGATTCGTAGCCATCTTGATCTCGCTTTGTTGGACAGAGAGGATGTAGTGTAAGAAAGGTGTGCTTGTCACAACTGCTGAGACGCGAGGTCCATGACGCTGGCAACGCCCGAGCTCTTCGATCTCCGTTCAAATACTAAAGCAAGAGCTCCTCGAACGGAGACAATTACACCGTCCCTCGAGCTGATAAGAAGACATTGATTCTCTCAGAATGCATGTTTGCACATCCTCCGACCCACCCCGAGCTTCAGCTTCGTTTTTTATTGCATTTATTTCCTCCTCAAGCTCTCAAGACAATTCTACATCAACCCGTTTAAGTACGAAGAAGAGCTTTCAGAAGATGGGCGATTGTCTGCTTGACGGCGGTGAAAAATAGAAGTGAAATGAAATGAAGTGAAGAAGAGTCGCCGAGAAAAGGAAATGACAGATCGAGAAGGAAGAGGAAGGGGGAAAGGAAGAAGACCGAGAGGGAAAGCGTCAGACGGTATATATGTATGTATCGATGGATTGAGATTATTACATGTTGTCAAGGAAAAGACAGACAGACGGTCGACGTCTCAGAGCTTGTACAGGTCGTGGAGGATTGGATTACCCAAAAAAGGGGCGATGCGTCGTGATCATGAAGGAGAAGAACGAAACCGAAGCAGATATGTACCAACGTTGACGATGGGTCGTCGTCGAACTAGAGTATTAGGCATTTCGTTTTCTTCTTGTCGACGGGAGGCTCGAGGGCAGCAACGATGGCCTGGAGGAAAAATGGATGAGATGAACTATAACAAAGAATACGGAAGGAGACGAACCTCGTCGAAGACGTTCTTCAAACCCTTCTGCGTTAATGCCGAACACTCAACATACTTCACGCATCCCTCCTCCTTTGCCCGCCTCTCCCCATCAATCTGCGAAATCGGTTCCTGCTTCACTCTCCGGAGCTTCTCCTTCACAGCGGGGTCGTCGCGTAAGTCCTCCTGGGTGCCGACAAGGATGATGGGGACGCCAGGACAATGGTGCTTTACTTCCGGAATCCACTTCTCGCTGACGTTCTCGAACGACGCTCGCGACGTGACGCTAAAACAAACCAGGAAGACGTCTGTTTGAGGATAGGACAAGGGTCGCAGTCTGTCGTAGTCTTCTTGACCGGCTGTGTCGAACAGGCCGAGAGTGTATGGGTCGTCGCCAATCATCACAGTCACGGCGTAGTTGTCGAAAACCTGCGACGAGGTCATGTCTGAGCGACTATCTTAAGCGGCGAGCGCGCCAGACGTCAAACTCACAGTAGGGACATATTCGCTCGGAAACTTGTTTGTGGTATAACTGATCAACAAGCAAGTCTGAAGAAAGAAGAAGCGAATGTCAGAATGCAAGAAATGGTTCAAGAAACGTCTAATCGCACCTTTCCAACAGCACCATCACCCACAACGACACACTTGATCGTCTGCATCCTTACAACGAGCCCCGAAGGTGTGCGAAGAGCAAAAAGCGAGACTGAAAAGCAACGTCATTTATAGTCAGTTCATGCCAACAAGAGCTTGAGAACAAAAAGAGGTTGAAGACGGAGAGGAAGATCGCGGTATCGAGAGCGACGACGGCGACACGACCACGCACAGCATCGCAACGAGGCACGATGAAACCCGTCTGGCCTGTCATTCTGCTCGACGACACGCCCATCGCACACCCCCGCGACTGCCGATAGAGCACTGTCGACTGCGCCCTTCGCGCCAGCTTCCGAGCCAATCCCGCCGGCGTCGCGAACAGCACATGGCAACAACAACAACATGCCCGTGCCATCGTCTTCACATGCTGTCAGACGACGATGCAATCGCCCAACGAGCAAAACAACCCCCTCAACGCGCATCAACGCAGAGTTCTCTGCGACCCAGACAGCCCTCCGACAGACGTCTCTCCTCTTCCCGCGCGCCGTTCCGACCGCCATCGCTGTTGTCTGACGGTGCGCTCTCTCGCGCGAGAGAATGTGCCCTCGTGATGCGATTCCAAGGCCAGTTTGAAGACGTCCACCCATCGAGAAACACCGTGCATCTGGGCCGCAAAGATGACGAAAATGAGGAAGACGTGCTCACCAAGAAGAAAATCTGCGACGACGACGACGAACAACAACAACGAAGGCGAAGGTGGATTGCTGGTCGACGGCGGGCGGGCGTCGAGGGGCTGCGGCTGTGTGGGTCCTCGTCCAACAAGGGACCTTCACACTCCGCATCAACCGCTTTCGGAAATTTTTACTGGCGCATCTTCGAACCCGACCATGACCGTCTTTTCCGTTCCGCTCGCCGTGCTCGAATACCTGTGCATTATTTGCGCGCAAAGGATCAGAGCCGTCGTGCATGGAAGAGAAGTGTATGGATAATTTTGCTAATTCGATGTCGCAAAACTGGGGTCACTTACCGCACATTGTCGCAGGTTGCAGGCCGAAATTTTTGAGGAATGCATCGTTATAATGCTTTGGGTGGAATGTCCATTCGCCCTTCTGCTTCGTATGACCCTTTACTTCTCTATCCATGACGGCGACGACGATTATTTCACTCATGCGCACCACCCAGACGAGGTCGACACCCTCCTTACCCCTTTCCTCGAACCTCGCCGAAAGCCAAGCTCTTGCACCGTCCCTCAATGTCCGTCGAAAAATGAATTACTCGGACACCTCCTCTCCTCTCTTCCAGACGAACTTCTCGCCGAGATCTTCTCCTGGTGCTGTCCGTCAATATCCGACCAAGATACCTCACTTGCTTTCGCCGCCCTCCTCCTATCCCAGGTCTCGTCTCGCTGGCGCAGAATCGCTCACTCTACTCCCCGGTTGTGGAATTACACCCATCTCATAGTTCACGACCGCGACGTTAAGGCCGTACTGAACCTGCTTCGCATCTGGACCACTCACGCAGGCGCACTCGATGTCCTGATCGATATCGAGTTCCATGAGCGGTGGAATTATCCTGATAGCGCACCTCTCCCCGAACTATTTCAACAATGCGTACGGGCGGTCCAAAAATCTCGTCCAGATAGAATCCATTGTGCTGTCAATACGAACTTGGATACAGCAGTGGACATCGTTACGCACATCTGGAGCGGAGACTCCTATGGCTATCCCTGGCTCGAAGAGTGGAATTTCTGGAGTTCTGACGGATGCTATTTTACTTCAAGAGACGAATTTTCAAACTCAACATCAACATCAAGTCGGATCGAAATCCGCTCATCGTACTGTACTCCGAACTTCTTCGCTCCTAACAGCTACCAAGCGTACGCGGATTCACTGAGCTACCTCTGCATTGAAGACGACGACCACTGGCAGTTCCTCGGATGCAAGTCTACGCTTCAAATCCTAATCAACTTCCCAAATCTCTTACATCTCAAAGTTCACTTATGCCTGGAAGATGAAGATGAGCTCGCGCCTGTGTTACTTTTCCCGAACGGCAGACGGCCATTTAACCTCATCTCATTCTCTCTTTCTTTCACGGACGGGCTTGACATCGGACTCTTACTAGACGCCCTCGCTATGCCCTCACTCAGGGAGCTCGAATTGGACGGCTTATTGACAGCGGACGTCGAGCGATGGCCGCACTTGGAGAACTTCCTCGCTGCTTCCACCCTCTCCACCCGCGACGTACAAAATCCAGGATTGCATCAACTCCGTCTCGTCAACTTCGATTGCTTTCACGTCGATTTGCTGGGCTGTTTGCAGCATTGCAGCAGCACGCTCGAAAAATTGGAACTTGACACCTGTATTCTCTCCGATCTCATTCTGACTTCCATGCTAACTTCAGCGCAGCGTCTTCGCCGATTGGAGTCCCTCGTCCTCCTGTCCTGTAACGAAATTTCCTTGTCTCAGCTGATCTCGATCATGTATAGCGTTCAGTGCACATCTCCTGATCTGCAGGTGTATGTCAACGATTGCAAAGCACCCTCTCTTTCAGAACGAGAAGCCGCATTGCAGACTGCAAACTTGTTCCTAGGCCCACAATATTTTGTGACCGAAGATCCAGATGGATGAGCGTCGTTTCCTAGATCAACGCGACGGTTAAGAAGGTCATGAACGGTGAATCGATGTGATGCGGCAGAGTTGATGTGGACATCGTGATTGCACTTGACAGGCCAGTCCTATGGACGCTGACAATAAAACAAACCGATTTGCAGCATCGAGTCTTCGAAGGAGCGAGCGAAGGACTGTTTGTGGGAATGGAATCTGAAATTACAGTAATGAAAACATCATATGTACAAATGTATGAGAAGAAAAGGAGAGAAATGCTGTAAAACGTAGCGTAGTCAGAACCACGATATGGAAATCTTGACGTTATTGTACTCACCGTCGAACAAAAGCGGCACTGACATCCTCGTTAAACCGACCTGCAGTTTAACAGCATTTGCCTGCTTTCTCTGGTTCTGATTTGCTCGGATCGACAACCAAACGTGTGGTGTTGGCGCCAATAGTGTCCTTCGTCTCATCTGTGCCTAGCTGCGTCTTCGCGTTGACGATTTGGAAGATGTCTACGCGCGTCGACGAGGTCAGTGTCTGGCTTCAAGGCAAAGGAACGGTAGCGCACCTTTCAAGATGTTCTGGAATGCTTCTCCGACAGCTTCATTCGCGAGGGCGGACGTCTCCATGAAGGTAAGGCCGTTCTCGTCTGGGAGCGTAGCAGGACGATGAGAGACAAGTTCGATGGGAAAACAGGAATAAGATAGCACGCACTCGCATAGGCCCTTGCCTCGTCCTCTGGCACGGCTCGTAGGTGCTTCAAATCTGATTTGTTCCCCACAAGCATGATGACGATGTTCGAATCGGCGTGGTCGCGCAGCTCCTTCAGCCACCGCGTTACGTTCTGGTATGTCTGATGTTTCGTGATGTCGTACACCAACAGCGCTCCTACAGCACCACGGTAGTATCTAAGAGTCGATCTCAAGCTCAATCAAAGTGGAAGAGGAAGAAAAATACGGAAAGACGTACGCCGACGTGATAGCACGGTACCGCTCCTGGCCAGCTAATCAGAGAGGTCAGCGATCGTTCAAGACGGTAGGAAGAAGTGGCAATCGCCTCCCAGATGTTCGGAGAGTCGAGGAAAGGGTAATGTCAAGGATCTGAGCTACTCACCTGTATCCCAAATCTGCGCCTTAATCATCTTTCCGTCGATTTCGCTTGTCCGTGTTGCGAATTCTACACCGATCGTAGACTTCGAGTCGAGGTTGAATTCATTGCGTGTAAATCGAGATAGAACTGATTTGAACGCGTCATGAGCACCCTGAAGCAAAGAATAGCATCTTAAAACGTACGATTTCTGTTGGAGATTCGAGCAATTCGTAAGCTCGTCAGACAACTTCACGAAAGCAGGTTGCGGTCCACGTACGACTTCCCGACGCCAGAGTCTCCTATCAAAACAACCTGTAATACGCTTCATTAGCGATTCGATATGTAGAGACTTCCGACGCACCTTGAATAAATAATCGTAAGTTGATGGTTCCGCCGCCATTGTAGAAAGAAGAAAAGAGATGATTCGTGTCGAGATGGTGCCCGCAGCGGTCGCTCTGTCCAAGAGCCTCGGGCCGTGGGAAGCGGAGTTACAATGATGCCACGCATTGCCATTGGTCGGCGCTTTTTTCAATCGCCCAACGACATTCCTTGCTGCCATCCACGATCTTTGGAGTATTCTGGAGCGAAACTTGAGGACGAACACCATGCGAACTCTGAAGAAAGACGACGCACAGGCTCTGTAGCCTTAGTAAAGCATCTCGTGGGTCCGAGTCATCGAAGGATTTTCTGGCAACTCGAACCGCTCGCTGACGACAATTGCACGGGCTCTCAAGATACCCAGTGAAAAGATCGACACAATACTCGAAGATATCGAAGACTTGGGACACGTTCCCCGCACAGGAATCCATGCAGTTCACCGGATCATCCTAGACCCATTAATCTGTCCGCTGCAGACACTTCGAGATTTGCATTTCGGTTTCCCCATGAATTGGGTCACATTTTCGAGAGTTGACGTCAAGATCAAAGACAAAGGAACACTCTTGAAGCAAATTTCGAAACGCGCGTCTCACTTTGCGCCGATTGCGCAACTATTTCCCAATGAACCTCGTTGGTGAGTACTTGCTATGCAATATACGCGTGACACGAGACCAATCACCACTAATCAAGCTTGCAATCTTTCTGGTTGTGGTTTCGTCGTGAGTTGCCTTCGTTAGAATTTATATCAATACACTCATTCTAACCTCATCTTAGATGTCGCAATCATTTCACCGAATCTCACTTATCATCATCCTTCAGTGGTATAAAGCATGCCAATCCAGTGAGCTCAAGCCGCATCAAAACACTCCAGGACCCGTCGCTGACAGCCAATAATCCATCAAAAGATGACAGTTTTAGCTCAGTCAACCTACCTCTGCAATGGGTATTCCTACACCATCAAAGTCGAACAGAGTCGCTGCGGTCCAGGCATGACGGCCGACAAGGCTCGGTGGCTCGTCGAAAGGGTGCCAAAATTGATCACCGACTTTCGACTGGAATCATTGTATGGAAACTTGGAAATTGTTGAATGTAAATTCTTGATGTAAGCCCCATCCAATTTTTTTTTTGAATTACCGAGGACATCTAACATGCATGATTTCGAAATACGCAGTGCTCAGGCTGAGGAAACGTATTATCTCGAATCGGACAACGGACACACATACTGCATTCATAATAGTCCTAGAGTCATTTCGTGCAATCCCACACCAAAACCTGGACGAGAATGGGGGCCTTTGAACTTTTGATATGTTCTGTTCACTGCCAGTAATACATGCAACTTATTCCCTCGTCATCGACATCACGCCCGTCACGAGGACGCGCAAGTACGACTCGGATACTGTAGTCTGTAGCACATCAGCAATGTTGTTCTCGCCGACCTGCATGTGGTTAAAGGATGAATGAAATACGTTACACGCAATAATTGATTTAATTATTACCTACGTAGCCATGAATCTCACTGCGTAAGCGAGCGGGGGTCGCCCGTTATTCAGTCAGTTGATCAGATGAGAACGAGCGGAATCCGCAATGCAACAATGGCCAAGAAGACGTGGCATTGCGCATTTCGCAATACTAACGTAAAGCATTGCTCTTCATGTGACATATAAATCATAATGATGTTCGTCTACCTATTCTCGGAAACAGCTCGTCAATATTGTGATTTGATGTATTATTGAGTGACCAGGATGATGCCATCCTTAACATCGAATTTATTTCAAATCATGTCAACGGAGTATAAATCACCTCTCCCATATGACCTCTATCCCAAGACCACCCCCAAACCATCGATACCCAATACTCGATCAGTTTACAGTAAGCAGGAGGACAGTCCTAGCTCGTTCGGCCCAGTATATAATCACACCATCTTGATTGATAACAAATTGTGTGTGATCGAATTCGTCGAGCAAGGGGCGTATACCTCCTGGCTATACATCATCCCGAATGCACGTCGTTGATCTTCGAACTATCAACCAAAATAAATCGCAGTAGTGCACATACAAATACATCCTGCCCATGCACAGCAAATTCTGAGTCCTGAACAAAGATATCCACAATGAAAGCAATTCGAAAGCAGAAACAGATAAGCAGAATACATTACTTGCAGCTTCGTAAAAGGTCGTATCAATAAATTTTCATGTTTTTTTGTACTGTGGCGTTCCAGTAGAAATTCGTATCGTTGAATCGCATGGTCGCAATGTAGTGCAGCCCGAGGTTAGTCGTCTTCCGTTGGCGCCACCCCCACTTTCAAAGGTAAGTTTGACAGCACGTTCTCAACGTCCCCATTCTTGCGTTTGATCTTCACCGCAGGCGACTGGATGTGATTCATATGCCAGACAATCTCTCGTTCGTCTCCTTCGGGCGTTGTGGGAGAGGGAAGTGCAAAGGTGAATCGGTCGAGAAGCGTTGCGAGGTCGACCTCTGGATATGGATAATATTTGTTAGAAGAAAAAACAACTGGTAAATTGAAACAATGAGGCAAAGACGCACTGATGGCAAGGATCGCGAACTTGAAACCGCTGCGAAGATAAATCAAAATCGAGATATTAGACGATGGAAAATGGAGAAACCCACATGCACCCTCGAACACCGCCAGAGAACGTCATCCTGATTTTATCAAGCGTTTTAGAGATCTTGCAAATACGGAAAAATACAAAAGACTTACATCCCCGAGTACGCCGCAGGCAACCGCGCCTTCGCAACACGCAGCCCTTTCAACTCCTCCCCTCCTGTCAAGCCCAGTTCTTCCTCTTCCTCGTCTTTGCCTGCTTCATCCCCGGATGTCAGAGTGTCATGATCATCAAGCCAGCGCTCGGGCTTCCACTCCATCGCCCCCGCACCCTCGCGCCCCCAGGTCTCCTCGTCTCGTCCGCTCGCAGCGATCCCGACGATCACCCCCTGGTTGCGCGCGACCGGGATGCGGTCCACCATCTCGCCGGTCGTCAGCTTCAGGGGACGGAGAAGGGGTAAAGTCGTTGCCTTGCGGGCTCTGTCAACGAGGGAAGATGAGATTCAGAGATCATATATGGGTTTCAAAGCAATGAGACGTGAATCATCGACGAAAGATCGACCATCGACCTGAAGATTGCCGGCGGGGTAGATAAGTGAATAATGTAACACTCACACTCGCCATATCCAGCTCACTGGTCCGTACATTCTGAGCGTCTCCCGGACGACGGCATCGAGGTATGGGAGCGCCATGAGCTCGTCGTAAGTCCATCCCTCGATCGGTCCCAGCGTCTTCTTCGCCGTCCTGATCTCGCGCCGGAGTCGGTCTTGGACTGAAGGGTTTGATGCGAGTGCGTATAAGAGTCTTGCGACGGCAGATGAGGTGGTATCTGCTGCTGCGAAGATGAGGGTCCTAAGGAGAAAGTAAGATTCCGTCAATTCGAATACGGATGGGAGGTTGGATACGAAACGTACGTCACTTGGCCGACGATCTCGTCGTCTGACAATCGCTCCTCGATAGGGGCGTTCGCATTCTCTCGAACTATTCATCGTTTCTAATTATTAAATACGAGTCGATCTCAGAAGGAAACTCACTGAGAACACTGAGAATATCCTTCTCGCTATCGTATTCCGCGGAGTCTCCCTCGATCTTTTCTTTACCACCTTCAGAGACCTTCCGTTCCTCCACGATCTCCCGACCCTTCTCTTCCAATGTGTCAACAACGCCCCTCAGACGTTGTATCGGTTTTGAGATAGCCGACCCGATTGAAACTCCAACGTGACACATCCAGCGCGGCATGAACCTCGTGAGGGGCATAAGTTCAATTATACCTTGGAGTTGAGAGATGGACGGGCTTCAAGTGAGTGTTAGGGATAATTATAATGCGAAATTGAAGTGAAGACGAACACTAAATCCCGAATGGCTTTAGCGTAAGGACTGATGCTGTCGTCCTTGAGGGTGTCAAGCGAGCGTCCCAATCCACCTTGTGCGATGAACTCGAGAGAGGCTCGACTAAGCCAGGCGTGCACATTAATTTCAGCTCCCTCTGAGGTGGAAGTCGTAGAGGATATTTGTGTTTGGATCGCCTCGCATGCCTAGGAAGACGATATAATTGCGTATGAAAGAGATGATAAGTTATAATTGGACGAACCCTATTCGCGACGTCGAAAAACACACCGACGAGCTTCCTCATATGTTTGATATGGAATACCGGGTTCAACATTTTGCGCTGGCGAGCGTGTTGAGCACCGATCGTCGCGAGCAGGCCTTCACCAAGACAAGCGTTGTTCAAACTATCATGTCCACCAATTTTCATCGTTCTCTCGTTTAATAGTCAAAACCAAATCAACTCACGTCAACAAAAAGCTCGGCTCCTCGAACACATCCGCCTGCCTCACAAGGACATGGTGCAACGCAACCGGGTCCGTCACATACAGCTGCTCGTCGCCAAACAGCGCGTGGATCTGCACCACACCCGCGACCTTCTCCCCCTCCTGCGCAAACGCCCTCGTCGCAGCGTGGTGCCACGCCAGATTCTCGCGATCGTAGACGAAGGGAAGGTTGCCTGCAGCCCAGCCTGCCCATCCTGGAGGTCGAGGAGGCCCGGGGATGGAGCGCAGGATGGACTTGACGCGAAGGAAGGAGAGGAGTGAGAAGAGTTTGCGGACGGTGAGGAAGGAGAGGAAGAGTACGATGGGCGCGATGACCGCTGGTGAGATGCTCGTCGTCATGATGGCCGACGTCGAGGTCGTCCAGCACGAGGAGTGGACGTCGTCGTCGACGACAAACGCCCAGGGCCGCAGCAAATTCAAAGTTGGCGCGGCGCGTCGGGAGCAAATCATGCTTCACGCGTATGCCTCTTACATCCATGACCACCGAACCACTCATCTACAATTCTTCATCTTCCAAGTCGAAGCTCAAAAAGAGATACCAATTCAACATCAGGCGGAGAAGATGAATCCATGAACCTGGTGAGTTTTGAAGTAATTGCGTGGTCAACACGAAAGTTACGATTTTCCTTTAGGACGTAATTTGAACTTGATTCAGTGACGTATCTGCCTTCATACCTCGGGGATTTCTGAGTCGAATGGAGTCTAGGTCGTTTATCTCAGTAAGTTTAGGACCGGATAATCTACAAACTCAAGCTCGACGCAAATTGGATTGGACAACAGCCTTCGACCAAGATATGGGATCACCGGGTTCTAGACTCGGAGTACACGTCGCAGCTCGCAAGTCTTCATGCTATAATTGCTCTTCGAATTGCCTTCATCTTACGAAAGCTGCTAAACTCGTTGATAGATAAGACGGTTCTGACCGGTAAGTACCGTAGTATTTCCTAGGAAGGAGAAATATTTCAGTAACCCAACTTCAAGTTCAGACATAGTTCATCTTTCTTCTTCTTTGAAGTACCCGGCCATCCGAAGAACTCACTCGCGAAAGCCCGAGTCCAGAAATACCGCTTCAAATTGCAAAGAGCGTTACTTCTCGGCAAGTTCCACTGGCCAATTACTTTCAGGACAAATTGTCATCGACTGGGTTCTCGGTGACGTTCCATTTCACTTCGTTTGACGGAACGCTTGAATAAAATACTGCTCGCTTCCTATTCCAGCTCGTCCTGACTCCGTTAGTTACAAAGTCACCCGTCGACTCACATACTAAAACATAAGTACCCAAGCTCAAGGTTCTGCGAAGCAACTCAAGAAGACAAATTCGATACATTCCTATTCTGCATCGTGATATGTTGATCGAATCAATATTTTACTCTCCGATACGTCGAACGGGAGTGATTTGCATCCCCACAAGAATTCCTTCGAATCTTTACGCTCACTACTCAAGACACCAGAGGACCACAGGCAGGCTCATCCCGGTCCGTATCCCTCTCACCTCTCACCATCTGATTCAAATCATCCATCAACAAAAACGATACACCCTCACCGTCCAAGGACCGGGAAATCAAGCGTCGATGGGAGACGAGCTTCCCTTCCTCCCGACCGGCGACCGGTGATCAAAAAGCAAAGTGCGGGGAACTCGAAGCATCCAGCTTTCGCGCTGGTCCGCGACTATCGTATATCACTTCAACACTTCCCTCCTTCCTCGCAAAGAAGAAATAAAGATGCAAAAAAAGTAAAGATACGCTTTGAAACTCAGCTCGCCGGCGCGAAGCATTCTCAGACATCACGACTCCGACATCACCTCGTTGCGTTTCTTCGCGAATCTCGAGCAGAGAGTTCCTCCACTAATACCGGGATTTCTTTTCCAGTCAGCTTTTCAATTTTTGGTATCAGGTCGATCTTGATGGAAGTCGAGCGGAAACCGGACGAACGACGATGAGGGATCTCGAGGTACAAGTGCGTTTGGATCTCCTTTCTTCCTCATTTCCGTCTTTATTTCGTCGTCTTATTTTGTCTTTTCAGCTAATCACGGGAATTCGAAGTGGTCGAAGCCAAGCCTTTCCGACAAGCTTGCTTCGGTGCGTAACTCGAAACAGCCCTCGATGCACAGCCTACCTGCAACGCGCTTTCATGTGAAGATTGACATTATTTCAAGGGAAGCGTGCGTTTAATTATGATATCGATATCACAATTCGCACTCACAAGACTTACTCTATATGACTATCGATGAGATCTCTATCTCTCAGAGGGCACGAGGACGCCGCTGCTGGTCTAAATCTACAACGATATACAACATCGACTGAAATACTGGATTCTGGACTATCGGCGACAGACGTTCGACGTCGAGAAGATTTCCTTGGTAGTTCCTTTTCTCTTCGGCGTCGGGGTGCCAGTGATCCCGTCAGTGTTAGCACCACTGATTTTCTTGATTCTTTGATTTTTACCATTCAAGTTTCGATCCCGGTTGCTCGAATGGGATCTCACGCTGTACGCTACCAGTGGCACTGGCGCTGGCGCTGGAATGGGTGCAGTGGTGTTACATGATGTACGTACCTCGGATGAACTCGAGCGCCATCAAGGACATGCTAACGCCGCAAACAGACCTTTTCGCACTTACTCACTCATAGGAGAAAAGATGGTCAAATTTTGGATTGGATCCTCCTGGTGAGGCGATGCGCGCGATCTACAAACCTACGCTCAAGTAGAGTCAATTCAATCTCGGGACTTCAACGCGTCAACGCACCAACAGGATGATAACGTACCGAGACGTACGGCGATGTCCTTCAAGTCCTCCGACTAGTACTGACTTCCAAACTTTCCGTTTCCTCGAATCCAGGTCCGCTCGAAGTCGAACCACGGTCACTTACAATGACAAACGTACGGTACCCCTGTCCAAGTACGTATCCCAGTAAAGCACGCGTCGTCCGCGTAAAAACAGATTCAAACTCATACACTAATACAATGTGATTCCAGTGCGTATGATTATACTTAACTCCCGGTCCGCTTCCCCATCCTTCTCTATTCACTGAATCACTGAAAAACACCCAGCAGGCACACGGCCCAATTGCCTTCGACGTTCATAGAATCCCAACGGCTCCTCACTTATTCCCCGGTCCTCGAGGTCGAACTTTGAACTTTGAAAGTTCCCTGCAAAGTTCATCTCATCAAGCTTGACGTTGACAGCTCCATCACCAACATACGTTCATCTACTGTATATCGGGTGCATCTTCGCATTGTTTGCGATCCAACTCGACCTTCTCCCGACGACGTCCCGTCCCGGTCTTCGCGCACCGGCAACTCAAGTTCGTCCAGGTGGGTGCGTACACTGGCAGTGGCAATTAATTAATATCAATCGGGTGTGTACACGCTCTTTGCTGGTGCTATTTCAATGACAATGACATCTCTATTTCCAATCATCTCACATAGGCAGGCCTAGGGTTCCCTTACTTACGGCAATCATAACCTGAAGGGGCTGACGAGACCAGCAGCACCTCAGCACCTCAGGTTCTCTCGCTTCCTTTCGAGCGATGATGCTCGCGCTCCGATGTGAACGCCTATCTACTCTCGGAAGGAAGAAAACTATCCTTTGCTCCCAGAGGCACCGAGCCTACCTGCTCTAACCGACGTAACTCACGCTGATATTCAAACCCAAGATTGATATCCCTCGTATTGGCACCACCTCAACAACTACCAGCGGCAGTAGCGCGAAACGCGAGGAACGACCTACAGACTACAGATTGACATCACCCCGAAGTCGAATTTCGAATTTCGAATCACCACGACGTACGACGATTTATGATGCCCATGATGCCCATGATGCCCTGATGGCGATCATTGCTATTACTACTGCTACTACTGCTACTTCGTACATCATGCATGTACAGCAATTGATCCACCCTTTCTATCACTTCAAAAATTTTCTGAGCCTTTGATGTCTCGGGCGCAGTCGAGATCGACAGCGCTAGCCCATCTTCCTGTGATCCACCGCTGATCGAGGGGTGGATCAAAGGATCGAGGGATAGGTACGTACAGCATGTAGAGGACCGCACCGGTTGAACGTTGCTTCTTGCTTCGAGGTATACTAGTTACATACAAAGAAAGAAAAATGATAGAAAAAAATGCACAGAAACCCGAATCGATAGTGAACTATGAATGCAAGGCAAATGAAATGAAATCGAAAGACAAAGAAGAAAAAGACTGCGCAAACCGTTCGGCAATGCTAATTCTACATTGGATTCTGAACTGACTATGTACGAACTATCTAAATATATTATTACAGTATGAACACATTGAAATCATGAGGATCGTGAGTTTGAGTGTCGTGCACGCGAACTCGAACGGAGTTCCTGCACATGAAAGGGATTTTGAGAGAGTGATTTAGAGAGATGAATGAAGAGAAAGAGAAAGAGAAAAGGGCCCAAGTAAAATTTGAAGAGAAGAGTGATATTGAACAGCGTTGATCCCTAGACCAACTTCGGAATCCATTTTTGAGTTTTATTGCGTTAGAACACGTTCCGCGACTGTTCAACCTTCTGCGCTTGGTACGCTATTCATTTCGAACATCAGCTCCAAAATTCAATAACCAATCTCGAGCTCGCAACACTCACCGGCAACTGGGAACGTCCTCCCCAACTTCCTCAACACACAAAGGAGTGTATCGATCTCCTCGTCCGGCTTCACGCCGGTTGACATCTCCTCTGCCCCCATCCCCAACGTCATACCAGAACTCATCCCGGACCCATTCAGCATCTTCTCGCGCACGAATACATCCGCGGCACACATGCAGCACGTCCCCATGATGGGGTCGAGCGCACCGACGAGGGCTGTTGATTTTTCTTCTCTCTCCTCTGCCTCTCTTTCCCTTTCATCCTCATGTCCTCCGCCGAGATTACTCAAGTTTGAGCTTGAGTTCGAGTTCAAGTTTGAGTTTGAGGTCGAATTTGAAGCCGGGAGCATCAACACCCACCGCCGCAACACGCCCGTCACCGCACGCGCCGCACCCAAACACTTGGCATGCGCCCTCGCGTCCTTCTGCGCGAAAGGGTGGAAGAGCTGGATGGTGGCGACGTGGAGGAGGGTGTGGATGAGGATGAGTTCTGGGTCGGCTGCATCGATTGCATCGACTGAGTCGGGAGGGATGGGAGTGCTTGAGTTGGAGGTGCTTGAAGCGAGGTTGGAATTGTTGGGAGAGTGAGTAAAGCGCGTAGTAAGATTCGTGTTTGAAGAGGAGGATGCTGGGATCCCAGTACTTCCCAAGCCCATATCCATATCCATATTCAAATCCCCCATCGACGCGAGCATCAACGCCGGGTCCTGCTGCATCGACAAGCCGGCTCCGAACGCCGCGCCCCACGCATCCACACCCTGCACTCCTTGCACTACGCCGAACGCATCCCCAAGCCCTCCTCCAATAGCCTGACCCGCGGTTTGGACCACTGGCATCCCAAGCCCAAGCCCAAGCTGAGGCGACGGCGATCCAGAAGACACAGATCCAGACCCATGCGATATTGAGGAAGACGAAACAGCAGTTGACACGGAGGAAGAAACCTGAGGCAAACCAGGAAGGGTCGCCGCAAACCTCGACAACGCAAACTCCATCGCGCACACCTGGTCCCATTGCGTAGGGTCGTGGTGCACTGTTTGATTATCCCCCGCCGTCGAGTATCGAATTACGAATTACAAATCGTATGTTCGTTCATTATAGTGCGGGTGCGAGACCAACCAATAAGCCAAAACGTCAGCCGCAGTAATGATTAGTCCACCCCAACAACAACAACAAGAGAGAAATTTGAAATCCAAAACGCGTCGTATTACCGAAGTCGTTTCATGTCGTAAAACGAACGCGTAAACCAATATGACCACCAAATTGTGAGAGATGCGGCGCGGTGCGACAGCGATTGGTCAATTGGTCGATCCGTCCCATAGATCACATTTATTTTCGTCGAGAGGCCAGACCAGTTGCGGATCGAAGAAGTTGTCGAGGAAGACGCATTACGCGTTGCGTGCCCGCAATAGTCGAAGTCCCAAAGAATATTACCATCACCAACGAAATCAAGGAGCCGGAAGGTCGTCGACGGAGGAAATCGAAACGTTACGATCCATCGAGCGCCGCGAACGTGATAGACGAGAGCCCAAAAATATCACCACCAGTAAAAACCAAATTTCAAGAAAGAAAAAAAGAAACATAGAAAAGTCAGTCAACGTACTCCCCCAATAATCAACCGAAAAGAGAGAGAAATGTACGCACACGAAGACACCCGCGCAGCCCTCTCGAAGAACGCACACGCCTTGCTCTTCAGCGCGAACATCGACGGCTTCCTCTTTGCGTTCTTTGCCATCTCTTGCTGGTGAGACGAGTTATCGGATACATCGTATAACGCAGAAAGGGACGAATAATCCGCATTCTCCATCGTCACCTGAATATGATTTCGTTTAAAAAAACCAATCAATCAGCTCTCTCTCTCTCTCTCTTTTTATCAACCCAAAAAAAATTCACTCACCTTTTCGCCGTACCCCTCAACAGGCCACACACAACAAATCCTCAACTGCGGATGCTCGTCCTCCGGCAGGGAGCTCGGCAAGCCCGTCGCGACGCTCCAACACCGGTCGGCGTTGAAGACTTGCCAGAACGCGGAGATGCGCTCGTGCAGCTCGAGGGAGGAGCGCGGGGGTGGGAGGGGGACGGAGGGGCGGGGTGGGGTTGTCTGGGTTTGGGTTGAGGTTTGGGTTGATGAGGGGGTGGGGGTGGACCAGGCGCCCGCCGATAGTCCTTGTGAGTTCGAAGAGTCGAATCCGGACCCGGGGAACGTAGGATTGAGAGGTATCGACAAATCCGGAGAATTTCGCGTCGAACTCGCCCTCCCCTCAGGCGCACTCCAAACAGCACTCCTCACCTGATGCATCCCCAACGCGACCGCCAGCCTCGCAGCCGCGCTCGCATGGTAATACCCCTCCAGCAAGCGCGCTTTCGCGAAGAAGTACGTCGCGAGCAGGGAGGAGGCTTGGACGGCGTCGACGAGGGGGGTGCCGAGGGTGTCTGAGGTGCTGAGTATCGCTTCTTCACCACGACCTTGGATTGAGTTGGAGTTTGCGGTAGAGTTGGAGGTGGAGGAAGGGTGAGCGAGATTGGGAGAGGAGGTGGAGAGATGAGAGGAGGTAGAAGGCAAAGACGCAAGCGCAGGAGAGAACGACCCCGGATCCCTCGCCAAAGCAGCCTGCTCCGCCTCCCCCGCCTCCAGCGCAGAAGCGATCCCGCGCAAGGTGCGCGTGAGGAAGTGGTCTTCCAGTGCCGACAAATCCGGAATAGCTACTCTTGGTGCTTTTCCTCTCCCTTTACTTGCGTTCCCTCCTCCTCCGTTGTTCTTTCCATTGTTATTCGAACTTGATTTCGCTGATTTCGACAGAGACCCCGATGAGTGATGCGCAGATGAGTGAGAAGATTGAGAGGAAGAAGACGAGAGAACCGGAGGAGGGGAAGCAGAAGCAGAGAAGAAACACCCCAACAGCCAAATGGCATTCGCGAGCGCGGGGTGGGCCGCGCTGTGCGTAGCGTAGCGCGCGGAATGGGGAGACAACGGGGGAGGAGGAGAATAGGAATACGGCGCGTGCGCGTGCGCGCCAGGAATCGCGTTGTATGCTGGCCACGACAACGAAGTCGAGGATACTGCAGAGGACGAGGGGTTGGATGAAGAGTTGGATGACGAGGAGTTAGAGGAATTGGAGGGAGGTGACGCGATGCCAAGACGCGCAGCCAACCTCCCCGGGTGTACGTGCAACCCACACTGACGCGCATGGGGGAGGAAGATGTCGAACCTGCTCCCGTCACCCAATTATCCAATTATCCGTTCACCGATTGAGATTCCACCATCCAGTCGCCCATCGCATCGATCCGCACAGTCGAGTTCGAGTCCGAGTTTGAGGTTCATTAATCGAATCATTATTCCCATTATACGATAATTTGACGATAAACACGCGTATATGCATATAAAAAAAAGAGATAAATCAGAACAAATTCCACAACAATCAAAACACCACCGCTACACCGAGCGCGCCAGAAAGGGCTGACGGCTACCGGCTCGCAGGGGAAGGGGAGACGACGTACAGCATCTTGCGATTCTGCGGTGCCATGTCCTTCGCTTCCCACCAATTCCTGCTCCCTGCTCCTCCTCCCGCTCCTCCAACTCCTATCCCGCCAGCTCCTCCTAATCCTGGGCCAGTTTGAAATTGCATTAACGGCGATTGGTGGTGGTGAAATTGCAGTTGCGATTGAGAGTGGGATGGAGGACGGTGATGATGTGCGAGGTGTCCGCCCTGCGCCTGTCCGTACCCGAAGTTACCGCCATTCCCTCCATTCCCTCCGCTCACTCCACTCACTCCTCCTCCATACGAGGAGGAGATATCGACGGGGAACGGAGACCCCGTCAACGAATTCTCGTTCACATTACTCGCAAACAAATCCGCTGTGACACCGGGTTGTGGCTGCTGCCACGAGCTGCGATTCGAGTTCTGTCGGGAAGGGTTTCGCGAGGAGGAGTTTGAGGAGCCCGGTCGACCTTCGAGCGCTCCTGGAAGGGATGGGCGACCGGAAGAAGAGCTCGTGCTGGGAGGCGTATTGGTAGAGCCGAAGAAGAGAGAGGAAGGGGAGTTGTGAGGGTATTGCGGGTGTGCTGTGTCGTATAAACCAGCGCCGACTCCAGCGCCCGAACCATCGAACGCTGAGGAAGAAGGAAGTGGGAGAGCAGGAAGTGATGAAGGGCCGCCGCCGCCGGTGAGTGATGCGCCCAGCGCAAGCGGGGAGTACGTTGCCGACCCAGAGCCGTTCGAGTGGTTCGAGCCCGCTGCAGACACGCTGGGTGAGTGCGAGAGAGGCGCGTGTGGGTTTGGGAGGCCAGAAGAGAAGAGGGAGGTGTCGAATGCGAGTCCCAGGTCGTTGGTGTTCGTGTTGCTCCCAGATGCAGAAGCTGAGTTGTACGCGAGGAGTCCGCCCTCCTCCGTCGCACCTCCGAGTCCGTCGGAGAACGCACCCACCCCTCCAAAACCTCCGCCCATCCCATCATCCATCCCGTCGATGAGTGGATCATCAAGCCCAAGCCCAAACCCTTCCGACGCACCACCTGTAGCACCAACGCCAGGCTGCTCAAGCTCCCTAATCCGATCCTCCAACTTCGCGATCTTCTCCTGGAGGATCTGGGTGCGGCTCTTCTGGCGCCCGTCGTCGTACTCGCATTCGTCCGCCCTGTTGGCTTTGACGCATTGGCGGCAGACGGGTTTCGTTGCGTCGCATTTCTGGTGTTGGTGAGCGGTAGGGAGCCATGAGGGTGATTTGACGAGAGGCGACGTTCGTAAGGAAGGGGTGGAGGAGGGGAGGGAGAGTGCGAGAGGGAGAGGGAGAGGGATGGACGAGGGCGGGAGGGAGAGGAGGGATGGATGAGGGAGAGAGAAGGTAGGGAGGGAGTTGGCGAGTGCGAAGCACGAGCCGACGAGCGAGCGAGCGGACGACGACGAGAGGAGAGAGCAAGAGCAAGACGAGGAGCACGGAGAGGGAGAGAACGCAAACGTCAGTCAATTATATCCACACCCAACGCCGGGCAGGCGCGGGCTGCATGAGATGCGCACT
Source organism: Schizopora paradoxa (assembly GCA_001020605.1). Taxonomy (NCBI): domain Eukaryota; kingdom Fungi; phylum Basidiomycota; class Agaricomycetes; order Hymenochaetales; family Schizoporaceae; genus Schizopora; species Schizopora paradoxa. Next base: position 140,181 of record KQ085931.1, read on the forward strand.
CACCATCTTCCTCTTCCTACACGCACGGCGTCAAGCAAAGCAAAGCAGCACGTCAAGCGACCACGCATGCCAATCATCCAGTTACGCAGTTAGCAGAAGTAGTAGTAGTAGCAATAACGGAAAGCGAAGCAACGCACCTGCAGCTCAAGCACGCGGAGCCTCTCTGGAGCGGGGAGACGAGCTTCTTCGATGTCGATCTGCGTCCTCCACTGGCACCAGCGGCATGGGCGGAGTCGGCGTCGGAGGAAGAGTCCTCATCGGTGTGGTGTTGAGTGTGTTGGGTGTGTTGGTGTTGGTGGTGGCTGCGGTCGACGGGCGGCATCCTCGTAGCGTGCACTTGCACTTGCGCTCAAGTCGATGGATGGATGGATGGATGGAAGAGAAGGAGAGGAGGGATTGGGACAAAAGAGGAAGAGCCCGACTGCAGGATGTGCTGCTGCTGCTGCGACTCTCGAGCTTATGTATATAGAGAAGAGAGATGAGGGAAGGCAGAGAGGTAGGTTAGAAGAGCACCGAACCTTCTTGAGTACCACCTCGCACATCCCGGTCATTTATCAGTTCACCACCCAGCACGAGCTCTAGGTTTAGATTTAGTTAGCGCAGCCGTAACCGTAAGTGTAAAGAAAGACGAAAGAAGCAAGCGAGGGGCCAGCGAATGAAAATGAAATGGTCGATCAGCGTCTGGGTTGGGTTTGGTTTCGATAAGAGGCAGGGTCCTACATGTACCTCCCTCGTTTATTCACCGACGTTACCCGTAACCGAATCCTGTTCCCAAATCCCATCAAATGCCGAGATGCAGATCGCCATCCCGTTTCTCGTCTCCCGTCTCACAATTTTGATCACGTCCCAACCCTGCAGGTTGCACCATCTCCTGCCTCCCTCCCTCTTCCGAGTTCGATTCTACGAATCCCATCATCCATCCTGACCAGCGAGGCGATCCCGGCCCACACTGGCACAACCCACAACGAGCTGCAACCTCACGTTCTCTCTCCTCAACTCAACCCGAGTTCGTACTGTATCTCTTTGCGAATTCCCATCGCGAGCCTCGAGCCTCGACAACCAGCCACGCTTCTCCAAATCTGCATCAAAACAAATCAATTTTCTTTTTCTTTCGCTCGCTACGCCATAACTCCCTCTCCCCTCAAACCTCTTCTTCACGTACACACACCAAATCTGGTTCTAACAATCCCACCCACCTCTCTCCCTCCTTACTCCCTCTTCCTGCCGTATCCCTCGAAAAAAATTCGGCACCTGTAAATCGCAAACGCACGCTCCCGACGTCGTATCGATTACATGTATATGAGCGCCGCTGATCATGATGGCGGAATATTTCTTACGATCGTATTCAATTCACTGAATGCTGGCTGCTGAAACCAGACAACGTACGTTGTTTTCTCTGGTCTGGTCTGGTCTCGAAACGCATCAAATTCGTCGTCGTCTTCCCAAAGAATCTCGATTTCAAACTCCTTACTAATCCGCTGACTCACCCCGGCCCACCCTCTCCCTCTCCCGAAAACCCATCACTTCCCTCTCCCGAAATCTTTGCAAGCCCACCTTCTCCTCTCTCCTCTCCCGAGTTCCTCGATCAGTACGGGGCGCGTCCCAACGTGACTTTCTCTCGGGACGCTGACAACTCTGACTACGCCCCCGATACTGCTTACAAACGAAGTATCGTGACCCAGTAACTCAGGTCTTCCGATTCGTGCAGAAAGGACAGCTTTTGATGTAGGCGACGACGCGTAGGCGACGTCGATCACCTTGCGCACTGCAAATCCCTCTCCGCGAACTGCGGAAAAGCGCAAGTGCGTAACCTTCACGTCCACACATATCCGACGGAACTGATGTCAGTGCGAGCCTCGTGTGTGCGCTCCCGTCCTTCTGTTTTCTCAGCTATTCTTTTCTTTGCACAGCGCACCGCGTCGGGCGCTGCGGACCTCGTATACGCGATTCCTGTACTCGCGACCTTTGCACTAACAAAGACAGCCAAAGAGCGCTCTTGCTTGACGTCATATCCTCTATATCATGTCATTCCGGGTCCGCAGCGCCGTCGGAAGACTTGGACGTGTTAAATGAGATGCAAGAGCACTGGTGGTCGGTCCTTTCTCTTCCCTTCCCTCCCTTCATTCTCTTCTCGTCTTTCATGACGCGTGACGACTTCGGAATGCTGATTCATCTTCACTTAGATGAAGTTAGATCTCTCAAACCACCAAGCAGACCTGCAAGCTCTCGAGTCTTGACGTCGATTCGCGCTCGCGCGTCCGCAGCAAAGCAGACGTGCCTAATTTGATTTCTTCACTGCACTGCTCGTCGGTCTTCCTTCTCTTCTCGTCTTTCATGACGAATGCTGATTCATCCAAAGTCTTTTCTCCTCAATCTATCCAGGAGTCAGAACTCCTATCAATGCTCCAGATCCCTTTTCTACTACTATCTTCCCCTAGACTTTCAACTTTCAATCCTGACGTCGAGTCCTCTCGCCTCGCGAGTCCGCAGCTCACAAGACATGGGTTAATTTGATCTATTTTCAAGTTATGCATGCACTGCTCGTCGGTCAATTTCCTTCTCTTTTGTCACGGTCGTCCCTCATGCTTATTCATCCAATCACCCTCCCTGCAGGATTTTTTTTCTGCGATTCTCCTGCGATTCGATTCGATTCGACTCCTATCGAGTCTCTCTTCTACGTCGTGAACCCAAAAGTGTAAGTTGACCAGACGACATGTCTAATTTATTTGATTCTTTTCGTACACTGCTCGAAGGTCTTTCTTTCCCTTTCGTTCAGCAGCGCGCATCTTGCATGCTGATTCATCTTCACCCTACACTCGCAAACTTTCGACGTCGCCCGAGAATCCGCAGCTGCATCTAGACGTCATCGGAAGAAGGGATTGACACGTCTAATTTGATTCTATTAACACATGCATGCGCACCGCTCGTCGGTCTTTGCTCCTTCTCCTTCTTCATACTCTATTGAAACTTGCTGATAGACTTTCTGCAGGCCCTTACTTTGCGATTCTGTACAACTCCTATCATCGCTCTCTTCTATACGCGAAGTCACGATGAAAGTGAGAGATGATCAGGCGCGAAGATGTGTCAAATTTGATCTCACCTCGCTAATGCGGACTCGGGTCTGCACGCCGGTCCTTCTACTTTCTCTCTCTCTCTTTGTTGTTCCTCATGCTTATTCATTCATCTCAACTAACCTTAAGTTTTACCAGTTCGTCTCCTAAACAAAATCTCTCTTTTACGCGACGCGAAGATGAATGAGCTCTTTCCTAGATGGTTCTCAAGACTGAAAAAACACACAGTACTAGTACCACAAATTCTCATCACCACCTGCAGACTGCAGTGTGCCGCCTCCTTAAAATCCTAGCCGTCGATGTCGACTTGCTTTCGACTTTGGCGGCGCGTATGCGTATGATTACGGGTCCGCAGCCCGTACTCTTACATGCTGAGTAAACATCTTCAATTCGATTCCATTCGATTTTGTCCTAATGACGCACTGGTACTCGGTCTTTCCTCCATCGTCAAATCCTCGTCGATGCCCTTTAAAATTAAACTATCGATCTCCGGACCTCCCAGCATCCGATGATCCTTTCATCAACTACGTGCGACATCTGCAATTACATACTCTGTTTTCGAGTTCAAATTTTTATGATGTCTGATTGCTGATCGCACATCAATAGTCTTTAGGTCAGCGCCCAAGCCACCTCCTGGAGCTACCTTCGTGACGTACCTCTCCACACCACAAAGTCGACGCCCTTCACCGCACGTCCATAACACCTACGCATCACATCCCTCGCCTCCGGAGGAAGAAAAATACTTGACTCTTAAATCCATCACTGTCAACGTCACTCGCCGGAAGCGTGAGCGTGACATGATCTGCCGCCCGCCGCCCACCCGTCCTTTCGTCCAATTAATCTTTTTTTACTCGATCCATTTTCTTGATCACAGGGATTATCCGCAGTCACTCTCATCCATGTCGATCGGTACGCTCATCGTCGGTCTTTTACAATCCCGCGACCGAGCGTCCCTTTGTACGGATACATCTGAAAGCGCTGGCGGTAAGTCTCCGCACTTTGCCGGCCCTTTATCACAATCAACTCACGCTATCGCTCGCATTTTCATCTTCACCAACACTAGCCTACTCCCGTCTGGAGAGCGGAAAGCAGATCGATCACTCCATTTCGATATATTGTCCGTACGGCTCACTCCGTTTGTCTAGAGTGGACATTCAATACTGCGACGACCACCCGCGGATTTTACTGCTCAGCGCTGCACTGTGATATTTCACAGCGCCGCGGAGTTCAAGTACTTCGAAGCCAAGATCTACCAGCGGCTCCGCGCGATGTGATCTCCAACGAAAATCGCGCAAAATATTATTAATAATGGTTCCAGCAAATTCGAGCCCCACCTCTCAATTTTTCTTTGCTGGCAGTACCCTTCTTCGATCATCATCATCGAATCCATCATCGACCTCGAAAATCTTTTTGTGAAGACTCCCTGACCAAGGAACGCACCGGTTCGTTAGCTTTCCACACTCCACACTCACCTTCCGAAAACTCCCGTTGATGGCACCAACCGATCACTTTGATGCGCCCTTCCGGATCGACGCGCCCACTAGCGCCCATAAATTCACGACACGCGTTCTCGCCAAGTCCGGGCGATCGCGCACCCGAGGGGGATCGACGGCGCACATGGTCAAATCCGCTGTGCCTGGCGGGCTCCGTCGTTCTCTTTCGACAAATATCTATCAATCCCTTGGGTTAGAATAATGTCAGTGAATATTCCATGATAGAAGTAATATCGACCGCGCTTACCTGCAGAACTTGAATCAGAATTCATTTCGAAGTTGGATTTAGCTTTAGGTCCTCATGTCCTCTCTTCCATTGTAAGTTCCGCTACGTATCCTTCATGTTCTACCCGTGCCCTCAATCTCATTCAATTTCATTGCACTTCCCCTAGAAATGAATAAATCCCGACTCACTGGCAGCTTCGGACTGAGATCCGAGCGCTCCAGCAGCTTCAATTGCACACTCAGGTTCGTCCTTTTCGCGCTTTCAAGCCTCTTCGAGTCAAATTTCCCTTTATGTCTCTCCCTTCACTCTCCTCGTGTCTAACATCCTCACCCGACGTCCAGAACACCAACAACGATATCCAAATTATACCTTCCGATTCTCTTGCACGTCCAAACACCCTCTAAGTCGCCGGGATCCTGAGTCCTCTCCCGCTCGCCCTTTGTCACCCTTCTATGACGTCAAAGCACACTGTGACACTGTTGAGTATGCGGATCGACTGGCACGAGAGTCAAACTACCGTGACGGCGGCTTCGACGTTACTACAACAAGATGGAAGCAAGAAAGAAATTACAGGTGAGCCCGATTCTGAATTGCCCAAAGAATTCGAACACGCTCCCAAACACGCGTCAGTCATGCTTACTCATCTTAATTTTTTGCAGTTCGCCTCCTCAGGCTATCAACGCTCTCTCTCTTCCACGCACACACGAAGACAGTATGAAGACGAACGACGAAAGATGATTAGGTGCGTAGACGTGCTAAATTTGATCTTCTCCTTCACGCATGTACATGTATGCGCTCTGCTCGTCAGTTTTCCTAGAAGAACGATGGAGCACGTACCAATGGCAGCGAATTCACCAGTCACGACTCACGTTATTCTCCCATCACCGTCGACGAAACCAGCAGGTAAATAACGATCGTAGCGCCGAGCCGAGACGAAAGCCGAAGGAAAACGAACGATGTGTGCAGGCTCGTCCGTCGCAGAAGATCTGTATGACGAGAGAAATAATGTCAACAAAAAGGGGGTACGAAATAATCAGAGAAAAAATAGGACGCATGTTCGCAGCAGCGACAACAACCAAGTCGAGACACGCGTACGCGTCTGAACCAACGACCGAGTCGAAAACAGAAGAGACAGAGAAAAACAGAAGAGGCCGAGAGTGAAGAAGGACAGTGGGCGAGGGGGAAAGGGGGATGGGATATTGGTGGCGCGATCAGAAGGCTTCGCGGTCGAAGTCGGCGTACTTGTACTTGAGCATGAGTCTGTCGACGACCCACCAGGCAGGGGTGCCGAAGGTGACGTGTGGCATGCCAGAGTGAAGGACTGCGAGCTTGCGGCCATCGCCCGTGAAGATAAGAGACCCAGAGTCTCCCTTGGCGGAGAAGTTGCCCGCCGTCTTGGAGTAGTTGAAGATAGGCACCTCGATCGACTCCTTGCGACCAGACTCGTCGCAGAGGTACGCCTCGAGTCCCGTGTACCGTCCGACGGTGAGGTCCGTTGCGTTGCCGTCCTTAGCGACGACGTACATGGCATTTCCGGCATCGTCGTAGCAGTCGGGGTTGGCGAGGAGTTCGCGCGTGACGACACCGCGGATCTTGAGCTGGCGGTTGGAGGGATACTTCAGGCCACTCGCGTTCGTGTCGTTGGGCCAAAACGTCTTGTTCAGCTCGTGAGGCTCGAACTTGCTGCCTGTAGAAAGCAAAAAAAAGAAAAGAAAAGAAAAGAAAAGGTATATCAATGTCCATGTCGTCGAAGTAGAAAGAAGAAGAAAACACACCCAGTTCCACAACGTTGCCCTTGAAGCTGTTGTTGCTGAACTTGCTAGAGTCGAGCTCGAAGGTACCGATATCGAGCGTGTAGCGGTTGGCGTCGATGTCGCTAGCGATCTTAGGGGCCCAGTCCACCCAACCGACGCCACGATACGCAATGTCGTGGAAGCTGGCGTCAATTTCCTTCAAGAAATTCTCCAAGGCGACGCACGCCTCCCCCGCCTCCTCCAACAGCACCTTATTCTTCTTCAAAGCAGACGCGTTGTCGGCCGCCTCGTCCTCGTCCGTGCTCTCCAAGTTCTCCAAACGGGTGACTTCCTCGGCCAGGCGAACGGCCTCGTCGATGTTCTTGTGGATAAGCGCCCTGGTCTCGGCCATGAAACGCTTGTAGCGTCGATCGCCACAGACTCGAAGGTACTGACGAGGTGCGCCCGGGCCCCTGTAGTCGTAGTCGACAGTCGTATCCTTGCGGAGAACGTGCTTGTTCGAGACACCGAAGACCTTGTTGCTGGGCGCGCCGTCCTTGTCTCGGTTCTCGTGGAAGAAAAAAGAGACGGAGCCCTCCCTCTCCTTCGCGGCGATGGGCATGCCCAGGGCAGCTGTGAGGGCGCGGCGGACGTAGTACGAAGGGTTTGAGTCGTTGGTGACGCGGAGGAGAGGCGGGCCCAATAGCTTCTCGACGACACCCTCGTACCATTCCACGACAGCGCCCTCGACGCCATGCTGGACGAGGATGTTGAGAACGTCGGGGGATACGTCGCGGGCGTCGGACGCGGTGTTGCGGCCGGGGTGGAGAGCGACCCAGACGACGAGAGGACCCATGACCTTCTTGCCGTTCTCGTCTTCGATCGAGAAGCGGACGCTCATGAGCGCAGAGTACATGATGCGGCGCTCTTTGAACAATGCGACGATCAAGGGAGCCACCTCGCGCCAGACCTGGTTGTTCATGGCCGTGCCCCAGGTACCGGAAGCCGTCTTGACAGGGAGCTGGAAGAACCTGACTCCGGGCTTAGGAAGCGGGAAGGGGTTGCTCTCGAGATCTGAGCGGTAGAGGAGCTCGGGGGGATCGTCCGAGATGCCATGCCAGTAGTGCTTGGCCTCGAACGGCGAGACCAGAGCCGGTGCGACGACGGTGTGGACATCGCTCAAGGTGGAGGTGCCAATGGGCGAGGTCGGGGATGTGAGCTCTCTGTCCTGGATCGCCAGGCTCTTGCATTCGAGCATGAAGCACGTAATCTCTAATGAATGGAGGGTAAGTGGGATGGATAAACGCGGAGGAGAAATGGAAGGAACTCGCTGGAGAGGAGCTTCGGGTAGGCTTTAACAGTCTTGACCGCATGGATGACGGACTTGGCAGCGCCTACGCGGGGAGGGATCAGTGAGAGACAAGCATCCAGAGGGACAAAATCACTCGCCATCGCCGAGGAGGCCAGCTTTGGTGAGAGTTTCGTCGTCGACATCGACGACTCCTACAACAAGCGACCAGTCAGCGTTTGGGACTCGAACAGACACCAGCACTCACTCTTAGCGTTCTCGTCGGCGTTCATACTAGTACTGGTCGGGTTCGATGATGAGAGTGAGTGGCAGAGTGGGTTGGAAAAGGCCCGAGACAACGAACCTCCCTCCGCCGGCATGTGATATGTCCGTTTTGGGAAGGGCACGCCCGCCTCCTAGGGCCCTATATGGCGGAGGGAGGTTCGTTGTCTCTACGTTGAAGTCTGCAAGTATCTCTCTCGAAGGTGATCTTGAAGTACCACACAGAGAGGTCGGAGGTCGGATCCATCGCTATTTAGGCCTATATTTAGGTCCCGCACACGCACCGATCTCCAGGGCTAATTAGCCCCGGTTGGTGGGAGTATTAGGTGTCTTTCGTCATCCAATCAACCTCCCTGCAGGATTTTTTTCTGCGATTCTCCTGCGATTCGATTTGACTAGTACTCCTATCGAGTCTCTCTTCTACGCGAAGCCAAAAGTAAGCTGACCAGACATGTCTAATTTATTTGATTCTTTTCGTACACTGCTCGAAGGTCTTTCTTTCCCTTTCTTTCGTTCAGCGCAAGTCTTTAGGTTGCTGATTCATCTTCCACTTGACTCGCAAACTTTCGACGTCGATTACTTTCGCCACAGAAATCCGCAGTCTAGCTCCAGCTGAGTAGACATGATTAACTTGATTTGATTCAGTCGCGCATGCATGTGCACTGCTCGTCGGTCTTCATTCTCTCTCAAGTTTTCGTTCCTCATGCTGATAAATTTGAACATTTTACAGGCCCTTATATAGTGATTCTGTTCAACTCCTATCGTCGCTCACTTTTACACGAAGTCAGGATGCAGCCGAAGACGTGTCAAATTTGATTTCATTCACTAATCTAATGCGGGCTGGTCGCCGGTACTTTTTTTTCTGCTCTATCTTTTTTTTTGTTCCTCTTGCTTATTCATCTCAACATTTTCAAGGTTTTTTCAGTTCGTCTCCTAACAAAGTCTCTTTTTTACGCGTCGCGAAGATGAGCTCTTTCCTAGAAGGTTCTCAAGACTGAAAACACCCAGTACCACAAAATTTGATCACCACCTCTGCAGACTGCAGTGCGCCACCTCCTAAAACTCCAAGCCGTCGATGTTGACTTGATTTCGACTCTGGCCCGTATGCGTATGATTACGGGTCCGCAGCCCGTATTCTTACAAGCTAAGTTGACATCTTTGATGATGATGATGACGCACTGGTACTCGGTCTTTCCTCCATAGTCAAATCCTCGTCGATGCCCTTTAAAATCAAACTGTCGATCTCCGGAACTCCCAGCATTCGATGATCCTTTCATCAACCCCGAGCGACTCATCTGCAATTACTCTCTTTTCGAAGACAAGTTCAAAAATTTTTATGATGTCTGATCGCTGATCGCTCATCAACATCCGTTAGCTCATAGGCCAGCGCCCAAGCCACCTCCTGGAGCTACCACGACGTACCTCTCTTTCCACACCACCGTGACGAAGTCAACGCCCTTCACCACACGTCCATAATACCTACGCATCACATCGCTCGCCTCCGGAGGAGAGAAAAACACTCCTAGAACCCTTTAACGTCGCTGTCACTCGCCGGAAGCGTGAGCGTGACATGATCTGCCACCCACACGTCTAATTTATCTTTTTTTCAAGTTTTCTCTCTGCTTGATCGCTTGATCACAGGGATTAGCCGTCCGCGCTCCCGCTGCTGTCGATCGGTACGCTCTACTATACATCGGCGACTAAGCTCACCGACTCTGACGGGCGTTCCTTTGCTCGGAGACACCTGGAAGGCGCTGGCGTTGGCGGTAACTACACACACACAACAAACCGCTCCGCATTTTGCCGGCTCTCTCTTTGTCACAATCAACTCACGCTAAGTACTAGTAATCGCTCGCATTTTCACCTTCATCTTCACTACACTATGACACTATCCCTCTCTCGTTCTCCGCCCGAGACTCCAAGATCGATCACTCCATTTCGATATATTGTCTAGGTATGTACGGCTCCGAGTCATTCCGTTTGTCTGGAGTGGACATTCGGTATACTGGGACGACAACCCGCGGATTTTGCTGTTTTCACAGCGCTGCGGAGTTCAAGTACCCCGAAGCCAAGATCGTACAACACCTCCGCGCGATACGATCTTCAGGGAAATATCGAGAAATAAGACTTCAAAGTCAAAGCTCCACCTCTCCGACTGCAAAGTGCTGTTTGACTTCAACTTTCGAAGTCTCCCGACTCCATCGTCGACTTCAAAAAATCTTAGAAATCTCCCTGACCAAGGAACGCACCGGGACTCTAGATCTGGCGCGTCAGCTCTCCACATACCATCCGACATCCGTTGATGGATTGATCGAATTGATGCGCCCCCGCGGATCCTCAAGCACCCGAATCCGCGATGACGCGCGCGCCCACTAGCGCCCATAAAACTATCTGCGATCAATTCAAGGGATCGGCGGATGGTGTGCACATGGCCTGCGAAAAGTGCACAACGGATCCGTGCCTGGGCGGGCTCCTTTTGACAAATCTCTCGGGTTAGAAAAATCGTCAACAAGTGATTTACATGTTGGTCGAGCTGACGGCCTTCAGTTCACGATGATCAGAAACTCATATCGAACTTGGATCTAGGTCATAACTTGAAGTCCTCATGTTGGCTCTTCCATCGCAAGTTCCGCCTTCATGTTATACTCGTGCCCTCCCTCAATCTCATTCAATTTCATTGCGCTTTCCTTAGAAATAAATAAATCCCGACTCACTGGCAGCTCCGGACTGAGATCCGAGCGCTCCAGCACCCTCGAGCTCAGGTTCGTCCTCATCAAGCTTTGAAGCCTTTCGAAGTCAAAATACCTTTAACAGCGCCCCCGCATCCCGACGTCCACAACATCAACAACAATATTAATATCTAAATTACACCTTCCGACCCTCTCGCACGTCCAAACACCCTCTAAGTCGCCGGGATCCTCTCCCGCTCGCCCTTTGTCGCCCTTCTATGACGTCAAGCGAACAGCGACCACCTGGATCCTGTAGTGTATCACCTACTGATATTGGCACGAGAGCAAAACGACGGCGGCCTCTAAGAGATCGAAGTAAGAAAGAAATTACAGGTGAGCCCGATTCTGAACTGCCCAAAGAATTCGAACACGCTCCCAAACACGCGGCGCCGCTCGCGAATCCACTACGCATGTACATGTAGCATCATCCTCTCCCTACATCTGACAATAAATTAAATCGATTTTGATAGTCATGGTCCAGACGACATAACCGCTATGCAAATGGAACGCGATGGAACACAAAGCTATATGCCGACCCATCGGTATATAGTACACACACACTGGGCGCCTTCTCTCGCTCACCGTCAACTCCGTGAGCTTATTTCTTTTCCGTTACCCGAGTCAATGATATCGATGTTTCAATAGTACTTGGCCCTCAGGTTCGTCTATGATCGATCGCATTATTCTCTCTCTTTATGAATACAACCAGCTACTAATGAATTCGCCAGGTTTGGACAACACCAAATAGATATGTATGCAAAGTATCGTTTTCGGAGTCGATGACTTGAATGAGGGAGCGACGGCGCATCGTGCATCATTCTTCTCTTTCTCTTGATTCGCGAAATTACAATAAACAATGCACAATGAACAACAACTTCAGTCTGGTCGGTCGCGTCCATACACTGACATAGGTACGCGAGAAAACTCACTCCTTCTTTATTGATTTTGTTGAATCTATTTATTTTGGCGACGGCAAGCAAAGCGCACACCCCTCAAGTCGCTCGCACCCTCTCGGAGTTCCAGGACCGCGTGCCAAACATTCACGACATCCCCTCAACACTCAACAACCTAGAACTCAGGCTGCGCCTCGAGTTCGAGCTTTGATTCCCGACGAATTTCCCGTACGGCGTGCATGTACACGTCGATGATCACCATCCGTCATTCATTCAATCAAAGATCCAACGATCAACGAGACGGAGAAATGAAAAAAGATACAGCAGATCACATCGCAGATAAATACTACTGAAAGCTAGCAAGCAATACACCTCCACCTCCGAACGGCTGTGTAACTCCTGCTCAGCCATTGACAGCTCGGAACAACACAGCGCGGTAGGACACCGCCGTGATCAATCTTCCCCAACCTACGTACGTACAACAGATCCGCCATCTGCGCCTCCGACTTCCAGCACACACGCTCGAAAATGTAAGATCAACGAAAAACCTCGCGTCGTTCACCTAACTAACTAATTACACCCAACTAATGTAATGCAATCAATCAATCACCCAAGGGCTCGGTGAGGATCACGACTTTTTCCCAAATATCCTCGACAAGCTCTCCCAAACGGTATCGGGCGCCTGAGCCGCGTCGATCGGCTTCCAGATGCCCTTCGCACGGTAAAAGTCGACGACGGGCGCAGTCTGCTTGTGGTAGGACGCGAGGCGCTTGCGGAGCGTCTCGACGTTGTCGTCTGAGCGTTGGATCAGAGGCTCGCCGGTCACGTCGTCCGTCATGGGCTTTTTGGGTGGGCTAGAACGAGCGAAATGAGATAAACGAGTCAGCGAGGTTCAGAAGAGTGAATTGCGATAGAGGATTGTAAAGAGAGCGGAATGCTGGATTGTGAGTGCAGGTGCAGCGCGGTCATAAAGTTTAAGGGTGATATGAAAAAGGTCGATCGCCGAGGAATTTCCGCGCGCGTCCTCAAGGATCGCTCCGTTCAATTAAGGCTGTGATGCCATGGGTTTAACCAGAGCAATTCACGGCTCGAAAGCAAAGTGCCGAGGCACCTGGGTCAGCCGCCGATGGACCTGAGACGTAAAGGTCGGAGGACGACCTTCAGGCCGATCGAGAAGCAGACAGGGTGTAATAAAGAGTGATAAGAGATTGAACATGCGGATGTTCGATTGCTCGTTGTTCGTTCGAAGGTTGTTCGAAGAAGGAAGGAACAAGGAAGAAAGGAAAGAAGAATACCGATGAGAAGAAGATACGACGAGGGACAAACACGTACTGGAACTCCTTGTGATACGTCCGTCCGCTTGCAGGGTGGATGAGGCGGCCCGTTATACGCGAAATCAGAAGGGCGTCCTCGATCTTCATCTCGACAACGTGGTCCAATTTCTCCTTTCTGGAGCTGAGCATGTCGTCGAGCTTCTCTGCTTGAGGGACGGTACGTGGGAAGCCGTCGAGGACGAAACTGTGTTGGTTTGACCAATGCAAATGCAAAGGCAAAGGAGGGAAGAAGGGGAGTTAGACACCGGAATACATCAATACGACCGAAGAGAAAGTTTGAAAGGTACGAGAGAATAAGTCGGGATTCTTTTTGGTGAACGTGCTTTCAGGCGAGATGATTATCAGACAGCATGCGTGAGCTCGTGGTTGTAGGTTATAGCTCCCGCGAGCATCCTCACGCAATACGGATCCAGTTGAGGGGAAAAGATGCAAGGGTGGATGAGGAAGAAGAATTTGGGACGAAAACGAAAGCACGCGTCGAAGTAAATTTGCTGTATGTACCACTCACCCGTTCTTGCACGACTTATTGTTCTCCAGCTGATCCTTGATCATCCCCACCATGATGTCGTCGCTGACAAGACCTCCGGCATCCATGATCTTCTTGGCCTCCTTCCCGAGCTCAGTTTGTTTCTGCACCTGATCTCGAAGCATGTCTCCAGTCGCAAGGTGGCATACGCAGTACGTATCGCGGATTCTTGGCGCCTGAGTCCCCTTTCCTACGTATATCCCACCCCGAGTGCAGCGAGATCGAGGTAATAGAACGCATCACATGGGAGAGACGCGGCCCAATCGAATTTGACGAGACACGGTTTCGTTCTTCAGCTTCTCGTAAACACTTCCAGCACAAAATATTCACTCACCAGCTCCCGGAGGCCCGACCAAGATCATACGAAGCTGCTCAGCAGGCGTCGGGCCAGTCACAGCCGTCTTCGCCTTGTCCTCGAGCGTTTTTATTTTGTCATTGAGCTGGTTGACGAGGCTTTTGAGGTACGCGAGTTCATCTGCGGGTGCCATGTCTTCGTGTCCGTCCGTTCTGCCACAGAAAATGCTTCAAAATCGGTGAAAATTGCGCAGACGGCGGCGCTCACCAGTACGGCGCTGACGACGGTCGAGTGGGCTTGATGAATGGCGGCGACGGTGGACGTTGGGGACGACGCCAGCGTTGGTGACCCTTCCTTTCTTTACGACCGTGGCCGATCAACGCTCGTGGTAATTTATTTCTCCTCGTGGCATCGGAGATTCACGTCTTGACATTCGGACGGAATCGGGACTGCACTCTATTCGACAGCCCTCCCCCAGTGGAATTTCGAGGAGCTCTTCGTTCCACCTTCCGTTATGATCTATCATCCATTGAACCAACGGTGTTCAGCCCTTCCGCTCCGTCATTAGGCTCGGGATGTTGCGCATCTCTGGGTACTCCTTGCAACCCAGAATCTTGGAGACGATCTCTACGACCAGACTTCCTCAAGCGGCGACGTAAGATTGGGGGAGGGTCAAGAAAGAGCGGAGCAGCACTGGACGAGATAGTCTCTGCTAGAAGTCGATTGGGCCACGGAATTGGCATAATGAATATCATAGCCTGGAAATCTCATCATAACCCTGCGATATACCTTCGACTGCCGAAGGTCGACATATCGACTTGCGGACGAGATCTGCAGGACCGCAGCGTAAAGTATAAGCGGTGCGTCACAGTGCACATCTATTCTCGTACTTCAGGTTAACGGTGCCTATACTGACTGATAGATTCTGGAAGATAAATCTTTCCCGCTGCGTGGTAGGACCCCTGCCAATGTAAACAGATGTCTCTCGGCGAAGAACCCAAATCTCCAAAATTTGGTCAACACCGTTTGAACAAAATTTGACCGGATTCCGAGAGGGATCGCGTCTCGAGCCCAAAGTTGTCCGAAAATCTCGACCAGCCTAAAAATTCCGCAACAAAATCGAGGAAAATCGAAACAAAAATCCCCAGCGGCTCAGGAAGCTCGAAAAATACTGCGATGAGGCCATAAAGGCTTTCTCCAGCTATTCTCTAGGAAATTTGACTCTGGGGGGGTAAAATCGCGCTCGCAAACGTTTGCATCTACCGCGCGCCGCGGCAGTCTCGCACCTTTTTCTATCATCCCAAACCCACCGCCGGCAGCCAGATAATCAACACCAGTCCCACCTTCCCGACGAGCACCTCGACCTCGACCAGAGGCCTTCCACAGCTGGGTTGAACCTGGTTCAACTTCGGTCGGCTCGAACTTGTCCACCACCCGAGAGACCCAACGCTTGGACTGGGTCTTATGTCCGCTTTTCCCGAGAAGGATTCTCGCAAATTTCGAGGTATTTGTCCGTTTTCCGGCCGTATTTGGTCGAAATTTGTCCGGATCGGCGACTGACATACTGTACTTTTCCGACCATAAGTTCATCACGCATCACGGCGTGGTCTGAACTGAACGTATTTGACCCCCAAAAACGCGTCACGGTAGGGTTTGAATTGTGGTTCTTTCCGTGACGAAATATTGGTAAGCTATTTGTAGAACTGAAAGAACCCAAAATTTGCTCCATTATTCAACTTTTTTAGCCTGTTCCCGGTCACATCAAACAATAGCGCACCAATTTATGCCAAGGTACACCGCAGATGTGGCCCCGGAGCGACCCAAGCGACTGAACTGAACCACAAGAACGCATCACGGAGTCGCCTGAACATGTTGAACAATGCATGACGGCACGTCACGCTCCAACCGGCTGAACCTATGGTCGGAAAAGTACAGTATATCCGTATTAACAGGTGTCCTGCTCTTCGTTGTTCCAGCTACGTATACCTCAATGATCTATCGACCAGCGGTGCTCAGCTCTTCCGTTCCGTCTATTAACTCGGGATAATGCGCTTCTTTGATTTATCCTTGCAACCCAGAATCTTGGAGACGATCTGCGACTCGACTTCCTCAAGCGGCGACATAAGATTGGGGAAGGCGGAGCGGCATTGGACAAGCTAGAAGTCGACGAGCCTCGGAATTGGCATAATGAATGTTGCTCATTCTTGGGAAATCGGTTTCGCCGCAATTTCGTATCCTGGAGATCTATTTGGCCCTGCAATATACCTTCGACTACCGATGAACCGCATATCGACTTGGGGAGGAGATCTGCAGGACCGCAGCGTAAAGTATATGCGGTGCGTCACATTTTCCATCTATTCTTGTGCTTCAGGTTAACGGTGCCTATACTGGCTGATAGTTTCTGGAAGATAAATCTTTCCCGCTGCTGTCTGGATTCCTTTCGCTATTTACCATCTCAGATCGGAAGGTCCTTCACGAAACTAATCCCCAAATTACGAGACGTTACAAGTATATGCGGATAAAAGCTAACCGCTATACGAGAAGCGGGGATCACAAAGAAGAGCTATTCCTTTCGAATGCGTCAATGCTACGTCTTTTTCTTCTTTGTCATCGCCCATATCTCCGACATGATTCCCGAATACAAAACCCCCACCGTTCTCCGATTGATTCCTCTTTGTCGATGATTCCACTTGCGGGGCGGGCTTTCTTCCGACCACTTTGTCTGCCGGGAACTACGAATACACTAGCGCATATGGTCGTCGAACGGAGGAAGACCTGCGGACCTTGAATCTCCTGCAATCTGACCTGGTGGTTCCAGGCATTACAATAAAG
Organism: Schizopora paradoxa; assembly: GCA_001020605.1. Lineage (NCBI taxonomy): Eukaryota > Fungi > Basidiomycota > Agaricomycetes > Hymenochaetales > Schizoporaceae > Schizopora > Schizopora paradoxa. The sequence goes on from KQ085931.1 coordinate 156,883, forward strand.
CAACTGACAAGGCCCTAACCTATTCTTCCTTTTCCATGCGGTTTAAGCAAGTTCTACCGACCGTCGACTGCTATATGCCACCCACGGACTCCCAGCGTCTTCAAATCAATACGCCGGCCTATTCTTAGGCGCATAAATCAACTGCAAAGCGTGTACGTACATATGTCCTCCTCCGCATCTCTGAACCGCCTCTCTTGCATATAGATCGGTACTGGCGCACTTCCGCGCTGGGAGTGGTCACGTTGACAGCCCTCCAACAGACGAGGTTCACGAGAAGCCTGGCACGCCCTTCGCCTTGCGCTTCTAAAGCATATATACCGGGTCCGTGGGCACATACTGTCTGCTAAAGCAACGGAGGAATCTGCTTAATCTCTCGCGATTGATGCTGTTGAGGTTCTCTTAACGGCATCTATGCCTCACGAAGAGTTGGCTCAGGCTTATGGCGGGTCCGTCGACGGGACCTAGGTGCCCTCGCTGCTTCGTGTCGGAAGCCTCGCAATTGAATGAATCTCAGTAGCGACGACCAACCGCTCTTACCCGCCGCCGATGGGACAGGGGTCGAAGAGGACGCTTTTCGACGGCTTGCTTGCTTGCATTCTCGTGATCTAGATATGCCCTTGGGAAATTCACCTCGACTTTCAAGGTCCCTCGCTCGATTTCGATAATCCATTGAAAATGCAACGGAATCGCGGCAATTGACTGGTCGACGAGCTGCTAACTTCCGTCCCTTGGCGCTGATTGTAATTGACATGTAAAAGCCCTGTTCTCTATCATTGTCACGGCATCCGATAGGAAGCCTTTACGGAACCAGTGTGGACAAGATATTCAATCGAAGCATACCGTTGAAACCCGATCTACCCAATGTCATGAACGCCAAACCAAGCCCAAGCCCTAATAGGACGAGAAAAAGGCGCAGTACGTACATGTACAATATGTACTGTATGTCTTCTCCACAGGGCCAGAGGTTTCGTTCACGCTTCTTTCATTTATGACTTGACATCCGTGTACTTACTTGCTCACAGGACCTCGCTCCCTCGAAACTTTGAGTTTCAACTCGTTCCGTTTTCTCGATCAGATTCCGTTATGCGCTGCAGAAGACTTCGACGGATGTTCCGTGAGTGTGGATGGAGGGCATGTTACACCCAAACCAAATTCTCGTTACTCACCTGCCAGAACGTCGCCCTCTCTCGAGGGTGTGATAATTGCAATCACCGCACTATCACGGTCGATCTTCAATCTCATGAGGATGCCTTTTCGCTCGCTCTACATTTGGTGTGTGATCGACACCACCATCATCCTTTCAACACCAGCTTTCAATTCCTTGCCACGGATTCAATTGCAATTTTGTTTGCAATTTCCTTGCGTCTCGGAGAACGTCGCCGAGTTTTTGTCAGGCGCTAATTTTATTTTCAATCTGAGTTATACGTTTGTTCGTTACCCTGGGCGACGAAGAAAAATGATGATTTGATTTTTAAGATGATTCCCGGACCTCTATCTTCCATGTGCTCGCATGTCGAGCGCGTCTCTTTAGCACCAAGTCAGTCGAGTTCAAGCCTTTCTCCCCTATCAACTATGACATGTAGTAGTAGTGGAAGAATCGTACTACCGAATCACCAAAAATAGTTACCACTTCTACATCTGTAATTTGTTAGACATGTTGTCAGCAAAAGAACGTAGGAACATCAAGTCCGTCTGTCCCCATTTTGAGATGGCTGTGAATTTATTAGTATCATTACGACAAAACGAAGAGTCGCCCCACTCCCACTGCATTCTGAACTGTTGCTTCCACCATACTACCGCATACTTATCTATCGTCTTTCGAATCCGTTATCCATCTCCCCACCAGCTGACTTAGAATGGGTTCATTTCGATCGAAGAACGATATGTCTATTAAGGGTCGACGTCTTGTGAATCGCCTTTCAGAAGTGCACTAGAACTTCCAGGAACGAGGTTTAGGAGTATGTAAGTCTCGCCACATTACAGGTTTGTCGACTTGGATGAGGGTGAGAGGTATCATTGTTTAGTTTCAGGTTCGTTGTCAATCGTGGATCAAAGAAGAAAAACTATCGATCGAATGCATGAAGAAATGAAGAAATGAAACGAAGCTTGTGGAGAAAATGAAATTTCGGCGCATCAACTCGAGGGGGGAAAGTAGTAGGTAAGCTGCACACATAAACTGCTGAAACGCGCCGACGGACCTCTATACCGTGATCTCGAAACTCCATTTCGTCAGCGCCTCCCGAATACCCGAGGTCAGCGCTCCAACTAACCCCCCTCGAAATGTAGCGGAACTCGAGACTCGGACGCCTTGTGCCTTGTTCTTTGCACTTCGTTTCATTCCTTCCTCGCCCCTCCGCTCTCCCCCTCCCCACTTCCACCTCCGTTCTGCTCCTTTGCGCAGATAACATCAGGCACCTCGTTCTCCCAAACGATCCCGCACCGCGCCGCGACCTCCATCGCGATCGTCCTCACCGCTCTTGCCTCTGCAACGGTCGCACCGCCGTTGATGCAGTTCTGTAGATGCCAGGCGCTCTGCCGGGGGGTGTCCATCGCTATGAGCCCCGCTACGATGGCGTACGATGTTTCGACCTGCGAGAGGACGTGGTTCGCGCCGTAGACGTAGCCGTACCCGATGTTCTTGGAGAACCAGCCTGCATCGTATCGTATGAGCGTATACGAAGAAATTATAAATCGTCGGAAAGAGTAAGTCAGCCTTCGAAAAAAGTGAATAATCAATCAAGTTGTAAATGCTTACCCATGTCGGGATGTATGTCATCCAGGAGATCCTGTACGTGGTTTGCGTTGTCATTGTACATTGAAACGAACAGCGCGTCTCCCCGATCCGTGAACGTTTGGACAGGATCATCTCCTTTCACGTCCCTTCATTTTCCAGGATAAAAAATGCGGTAAGGACAGCAATCGATCAAAGAAAGGAAAACTCATTGTACCTCAAAGTTTCTTTATCACATAGCTCGATCGGGGTCGCTTCACGGAGACTAACCAGTCCATTTATCGTCTGCGAATAGAGTAGGTTTTTGTTCACCAATGCGTCACAAAATTGCCAATGAGGATTTGGAGCAACTCACCCTTGAATAGCCGATGATCAGCCCCGACTTGAACAGCGCCTCGCGAAAACTCCGAACGACGAAAAGACGGTCATCATGGTCTTCGCTCGTTTCTCCAAGGGCGTACTTCAAGAGCTCCTGGATTGCTTTTGGTCTATTGCAAGCCGCGAATGTGACGGCTGCCACCAAATACCAAGGGTTTCTGTTTCTGTTTGTGACGGAATTCTCCCCTTTTCGTTCTGAAGGCGATGTTGCAGGGTATAGCATCTTGAGGTCCGTTAAAAACTCTGGACTTGTAAGCTCCTGGATTTGGGTATCTCTTGTCATCGTTTGAAAAGGCCTTCGAGTAGATTCTACAGGTCGTATATCGGTTTTGTAAGATTGGTTCCGTATCCAAGAAGGCGACGAAAATTGTCTTGAGATGCAACGAGATGCTGATCGTTTCGGAGGAAAACTTGTTATTTGAGTTCTAGAGCAAGTTCTTGATGTCAGATGTATTTTATGTCGAAAGACTTTGTTGTGATATGACCCGATGACTGGCCATGAAAACGAAGCTGGAAATCGATGAGCTGGATGAGGATTTCGGCTTCGGAGAGTGAAGACTCCAAAAAGAGACGACATCTGGGTTACGCTGATCCGGACTGCGGCTGTCTAAAAATAGGTGATCGTCTACGTGTCGAAAGAGCGTCCGTCGTTCTACCAAATATTTCGACGATGGCGCGCTGGCTCTCCTTCCTGGCGCAGGTTGCTGCCTTTGCATCGCTAGCATGGGCGAATTCGAGCACAGGTGACTCTGTTCTCGTCGTTCTTGAGAAGGAGTTGCAACGAGAGCAGTTCTCGACGTTCTTCAACGGTCTCGAAGGTGCGTGGTCGTTGTCGCTGTCAGTGTTGGCGACGTTATAACGTCTTGTTTCGAAGAACGAGGATACCAGCTCACATTTAGAGAGCCAAAAGCGAAGAGTCCTGCTGTTTCTGACGCAGACATTCCGCAATTCTCGCATGTCATTCTTTTCTCGCCAACAACGAAATGTGCGCAGCATCTTCATGTCTTCTTGAATGATACTCACTTTGAGGGATAGCATACGCGGACGACATCACCCCGCAGTCTCTCGTCTCTCTCCTTGCATCCAACGTGAACATCATCTTCACGCTCTCGCCGACGCAAACGCCCATCTCATCACTCGCATCTGAGTTCTCTCTCATCCTCCCACCACCGCACACACCTCTCCTTTCCCACTTCCCCCCTCGCGACACCCCACCAACAACCATCCCCATCTCCATTTCTGCCAACGCACCTTTCGTGACTCCAGGAACATCGCCCATCCTTTTCTCCGGCGTCCCTCACGCACTCAGCACGAACCCGCTGGTCGTTCCCTTCGTGCACGCACCGCCCGAGAGCTTCGCGGCGGAGTCCGAGTCGGATGGAGGTGCAGATGCCGTCGTAGATGCAGCAGAAAAGGGCGGGGAGGGACTTTGGGCGGGTAGTTCGATGGGCGTCATCACCGGCTTCCAAACGAAGGGCGGAGGTCGCGCGATGTGGGTTGGCGGCGTTGACGTCTTCTCTGATGACTTCGCTCAATCTGAAGTCGAAAAGTGAGTCTCATTATAATTCTTCCGCTTCGAAGAGTTGAAGAGACCATTTCAGAGGTGTGAAATCCGGCAACGCACAATTCTCTCAGGACATCGCAGCATGGACCTTCCAGGAGACCGGAGTGCTGCGCATCGACAACACGACACACCACAAAGTCGGTGAGGTGTCTTCACCAGAGACGTACACGGTGAACGATCGCATCGTAAGTTCTTACGCGAATCTATCGGATTCTCATGGTCGATCTTGAGTGCTATCCTTCTAGGTCTACACAACGCACATCTCCAAGTACGATCCGACATCGTCGAAATGGGTCCCTTACTCCGGCCTCACAGACCTGCAACTCGAGTTCACGATGCTCGACCCACACATCCGCACAGCACTGAAGCCCCTCGCTGGCGTACCCGGCGCGTACCAGCTCACCTTCCGTGCTCCTGATCGCCATGGCGTCTTCAAGTTCGTCATCGACTACAAACGCAAAGGGTACGTCTCCCTTTAATTCTTTTACATTTTCTGTGTCTTTCGTGCTTATCATCTCTTCATCCTATACAGATGGTCGCACCTCTCAAGCGCAATCACCGTGCCCGTCGTCCCGCCGCGCCACGACGGCTACCCTCGCTTCCTCAGCGCAGCTTGGCCTTACTACGCCGGCGCGATGAGCACGAGCGTCGGTTTCGTCCTCTTCTCTGCGCTATGGCTCGCAGGCGACGTCCGGGATGGGAAGAAGGCGAAAGGGAAGGGAAAGGCGGAGTAAAGAAGATTTTCGAGGCTTGCTAACTTAACGCTCTTTTTTTTGAACAAAAACTGGACTTCTGTCCTAGTAGCCTTGTTTTCGAACTATGTATTGTGACTTGAAAGATGCCTCGGAACATAAGCGTTTACAAATTTCGATGAGCGCATGGTCGATAATCCTTATTCAGGAGGTCAAAAAGTTTTGGCGTACATGTACCGCCACCGAGTCAGTTTTCTCCTGCTTGCTTGACCCACCGTCACAACTTTTCATTTCATTACAGACGTCTTTCTCGTCCATTGGTCCTGATGGCAACAATTTCTGAACCTTGGAGCCTGGAGGAGGATTTACGCGAGGTGATCTCGAGCTGGCTATCCCACAACGATGCAATTCCCGCATGTTGGAGAGGAGAAATGCGTCCTATGTGCGTGAACGCATCAGATCCCCCTTACAAGCGCTTATAGACTCATAATCGGGCAGAAAAGCGATGCCGCTGACCGAAGCTCAACTTCTAGGGAAAGAGAAGTGCTCTGAGCTCGTGTCTCGTACTCGGAAGACAGCGCTTCGACTGAAGTCACTGTCCGATACTCTCAGCAAACTCTCCTCTGCAATGCGCACGGAATCTGAAGACGCTCAGGCGAATTTTAAGGCCGTCAGCAAACTTTATGGCCTTGTTTCCATCCCAAACGAGCTGCTCGCTCGCATTTTCGATCATGTCGTTAATAGGGATGACTCAGAAAGCCTAACAACAAAAGCTTCGAGACCAGAGATGCCGCGCCCAGGAGACTTGGCCGTTCCCGAGCCCATCACTACTTCGAAGCGCTCGAAGGAAGCCCTCTCCCTATCGCACGTCTGTCGATATTTCCGGGATACTGCATTATCCTGCGCAAGATTGTGGCCAAACGTTTGCAGGAACAAGGATTTGGCGGCTTACTGCCTGGGACGTACCAAGCATATCCCCTTGAACGTGCACATTTTCATCGGTCGCGGAGAACGAGACCCCATCTCTGGATCCTATGGGATTCACTTCGATAAACTATTGCAAGACATACTGCCTCACTCCGACCGGCTGGGCGGGTTGGAAATCGATTTCAAGTCATATCATGAAGTTGAACGTGTCGACGCTGGATATTTGAACGTTCGCGAGGCGTTTCGCCGACTATACGCTCCTGCATTGCACTCCCTTCGTATTCAGCACCAACCAAACTACTTCGCAGAAACGGGGAATTTCCTTACCAACCATGAATTCGACGGCTGGAACGTGCCAAACCTTCGACATCTCGTAACGAAGCACTACTTCCCCCTCGGGCTTCCAGGATTAAGGAATCTCCATAGTCTCGAAATGACTTTCGATTTGGGAGAGATCGACTTCGCTGGCGTTACCCAGTCCCTCTCCCAAATGACGGGTCTGTCAGACTTCAGCTTGGTGGTCACGGTTGAAGAATCCGTTCGCCGTTTGGGACAAATTACGAGGCAGTCGAAATTCGAGAGAGTGTATCTTCCAAGCGTTCGTCGTCTACGGATAGGAATAAACGGAGCGGGGTATCCTTATCTATCTACGGCGTCATTCATGAAGGCTCTCTTCTCCCCTTTAGTCTTCCCCGGCGTCACCGACCTGCATTTCACCATGTTTTCGTTCATCGGCGGGGAGGAACAGCGCGAAGTCTCTCTAAACAAGGAATTGACATGGCTATGTCAACATGAAAATCAATACTCATGCGTCGAGCGTCTATGTTTGGAAGCAATCGATCGCAGCAGTGAGAAATGTAGTAACTTATTGATGGACATACCTCTCGCCGAATTCCCCAACGCGAAGGAATTGGTGCTTTGCAGTAACGCCCAATTTAAACCATCTCTTCACGTCCATCAAGAGGGTAAACTCCCCATATTGGAAGGGATCACCATCAAGGCTGTCGAGAATGGTATCAAAACGATTGGGCCATTCGTTGGGAGCGTCATGGATGTACAGAGAGATCGGGGGAATTGGGGAAGCTTTCGTGAGCTCATTGTCGTCAACACTCGTCAAGTCACTATGGGAGACCTTGGGATGGAGTATCCAACGAGGATTTACGAAGGTGATGCCGCTCTGCAATGGTGTGCGAGTGGTAGCCCTGAAATGTGCGCATATATTCGCGTATTTATCTTATTTTTGCGCTCATTGAAATTCCCCTTTATGCAGCCCAACTTTCGCTTGACTCGAAGTGACGTTGCGCCTTTTTGTCAATTCCATTCGATCTGTAAGAGCCAGTATCATGATGAAATCCTCAATGTAGAGAGCTCTACTCTCCGCCTTACATGTAATCAAACTATTAGACGCTCGGCTGCACTCTCCAAGGGTCCGAACCATCTTCTTCGTCAGAATCTTGACTTCCGGAATAATAGCTAGCCGAGTCATAGAGACTTTCATCCAGGAAACTACCGTCAGTCCCTCCAGTCCCTCCAGCTCTGCTAAGTGCGAAATTAATGTTGCAATAAAAATCCGTCAAGTCCTTCGTGCGGGGTAGTGAAGGATTCCACGTCGGGTAGATTTCGAGCCAGAAGAAGGGACCTGTCGCGTCTATCGCGTCTTCGGGAAATCTACCATGAATCCCAATCCCACCACCGACCTGAGCATCGAAGTCGACCGGGTCGTGTCGCAGGAAAGGCACGTAGAAATATTCGGGGAATACGGTTTCTCCGTATCTGTTTATGAATGCTGCAAGCGTTTCGAGGTTCTTGATGCAGGAGAAAACAAGAGGATGGTTGTTGTTTTCAAACGCGACGTAGAGGGGGTCGTCATTTTCATCGTAGCCCGCCAAGATCGGATAATGGCCAGTGACATCGAAGGTGTCGCCGTTTTTAACCCTGACGATCATGACGGAGTCGTTAGGAATGAGTATCGTCTCCGCGACGATGTTTTCTTGGTTGTGGAGATCACTTGAAAATAAGGGTTAAGATTGTTTCGAACCAGCATATCCTTCAAAGGATTACTTACGCCTCAATCTTCGCCCAAGCTTCTAAGGTGGATAAATATCTTTCGTCGCATTCATCTACTTGTGTGAATGCGAAACCGCCAAAACCTCTGTTGCAGACATTCGTGAAATTAAGCAGGCAACGATCGAGGAATTGGAAGAATAACCTACGCCTTCGTATAGTAACTGCCACCAATGCGCAATCTCTTCAAAAGGAAGTCCCCGCCATTGTTGTATTTCAACAATTCAGCGTACTGTTTTGAAAATCCGATGTCGATGTTCATTTGTATCGGCGAGGAAAGGATGCCAACTTTCCACGCGGAGTTTGCCTGTGTCGAAGCAGCGTCCACAAGTGCACGCTTGCAATATCGGTGTAGTTCGCGACATCGATCTGTAAGATACGCTGCAAGTTCGCGCTCGTCATCGCTTCCACTGTGGAATAGAGAGGAAAAAAGCGAAGCTGAATTTAAATGCATAAATCGACCCGTTTTGAAACTCACATGTCCAAGTACAATGCCAAGATTCCGCTCCCGTACAGTAGATTGTTACTCTGAATTTGATCGCCTTTGTTGATCGCCCCATAGTCCAGATAGAGCTGTGCGATTGGGATGAAATGATAATATGCGATGACAGCTTCTTTGACCAACGAGGTGTCTTTGAGTAGCCTGCGCGTTCTGCTGTCCAAGTTGCGGATAAAACGAAGGTGATCGTACAATAGATCCGACTTGGTTAGAAAGTGGAGGAATTGCAAACATCTTCGTGAGCTCTCAGCCTGGATGTGTATGGATTGAAACCTAGACTCCGCCGTGTAGAAGTACATGGACAAGACTCCCATCACATCTTGCGCTTGGCTGAGAAAATACGTCACATTGAGCACGAAGTGCAGTTTTAAAAGAAATAATAGATAAATTCTCACCGAATAAGATGGGGCGCGAACTCGGCCGGGGATGGGTCCGAAAAATATAGGAGATTCCCGATGGAGTACAGCTTGTTGAAGTTAGACCATTCGATGAGAGATGGTCTCTTGATTACCATCTGGAAGTAATATTTACAAAACCATTCGTCGATCGGGGGGTATTTCGGGCGAGAAGGTCCCCCGATACGACTTGGGAGGCCAAATTCTTTCAGATATCGTGCTGCCAAGAAGGACGAGTTTGGATCGCTAAACTCGAAAAAGCAGTTTAGTGCTTTGCGTCATCAGATTCATTAAATGACTTGCGTACCTCAATGTTGTTTTCAATGCTCGCAAATAAGCGACCATGTTGTCCTCCTCGAGTGATCTTAGAAAACGTGCGAGATCATGTCCTCGATGCATTGTATCAGCCTTCATGATCCCGTCGACGTCGAAACCTGACTCGGTGATATTCTGGAGCATTATTTCGCCTGTGTATCTGGAGAGTCGACCTTGAAGTACGCCGGACCATAAATTATGAACCCTCTCGTTCTCAACGGAATCCAAGGCCCTCGACGTCATTAATTTCAAGTATGGTTCATTGTACTTGTGTGCCAAGTAATGGCTAAGATCTTGTTTGGCTAGGAGAACTCGAGTGTGAGGGTCCTCGATCGTGAGTGATATGATCTCGTCCAATGCCTCATACTGTGTCGTCGACACCGTGTTCCTTGGAGAGATTAAATTCCACAGAATAATATATGATAGAATCGGTAGCGTACCTGGCGTACTTCAAAAGCCTTTTGCAACGCTTTTTCAAAGCTCTTTCCTCTTTTTCGTTCAATTGAAGAGATGCTTCGGCGTGGCGCTGAAAAATTGTCGTCCTTTCGTGTCCAAGCAAGCGCCTGATTTCGCGCGCAACAGCTTGAGGACCAATGCCTTGTCTTAGCGCCAATTCATTGACGAAGCTCTCCATGTGAGCACCGAGGTTATCGAGCAGCAGGCCAACCGTCCGTCCCGCCCCGGGAAGATTAGGCGCCGTCGCGGTCGTGGACACGGATGCGTTTGACTCAATGCGCCCGAGTTGAATCGTACTGTCTTGGCTTGAGATAACCTCGGGGTTCAAGGAACTGCGACGACCAAATCTCAAGGTCATGGACTGCTCGAGGCGAGTCCCAAGGTACGCCGTCAACCTTCCCACATTTCTTCCTGGTCCTGGTAAGTTTGGAGCCGTAGCGTTCGTCGAGACGGTTGAAATCGTCTCGGATCGAGCGAGGTGGACACTGTCTTCGTACGTCGTGTCGTCTCCATGCATACCAGGAATGCGTAATCAGCGACGGGGATTGCTTCTAAGGTGGGGTTGGGGTCATGATTGAATTGGCGGTGTGAGAGGACCTTATATACCACCTCTAAGCGCCTGTGGATCGCGTAAACGAGTGAGGTAACCTGGAATCGTGAGATCTTAGTTAGAAATCACTGAGATCGAGGCGCTGACGCGAGAGAAGAAACGGGAAGACAACATCTTCATTCCGCACCTTTACTTTTAAGCGGTCCAAGTTGGCTTCATGCGGATATGCATCTCGTAGATTTTAGAGAGTATCCCAGGAGAAATGTGGATATATAGCGATGGATTCAGAGTTCATCAAGCCCCCAATTGATCCTGAAGGCAGAAATTAGACGTTACGGCATTCATGCAGCTGATTAGCGCTTGTTCCTTCAAAGAGCGAGATAACTCACAGATAAAACCTTCGCTATCCTTTGGTAGATGCAGAATAGATGGACGGATGACTTTGTGACGAAATGTGTGTCTTTGAATGGCGGTAAGGAGTTTCCAACGACGAGTTGACATGGTCGCGATTCGCTTGGATAGATGATGGAATCGCAAAAACTGTTCGCTCTTCAACAAGTAAGCTGAGCAGAAACATTGGGCCTTTTCGCGGTGCACCGAATACGCTCTGATCGTCGCCGACAATGCGAGTTGGAGATCAACATGTTGCAAATCGAATCGACGCGCTGAGGATGGCAATTTGAGCGGAGACTGAAAAATGAGGACATTGCCGGCTACTTAGTCTTTCTAAGGTTCTGATCGGAGATTGAAAACTACGGGATCCGCCGTAACGAGTTGGATGTCGTCCCATCACTTGCCAGCGTCGTTTTTCACCGTCAGCACACATCGTCCTAGCCTTCGAAAAACATTCTTAGATTGCTCCTAGAACACATCTTCGCGATGGAGTCCACTCTTGAAACCCGCCGGCGTAAATTTGAGAGTGATATGGACGAAGTGCTTCAAAGTTGGCTTGCACATGGCGACCCAATTCCGGAGCGTTGGAAACCGAAAACGAACCCAAAGTACGAACATACGTCCATTTTTACGCTTCTATTATCTCATAAGCTCTGCGAACTCGCCGCTATACAGGGATCCAATGCCATTTAGTGAGCTCCAGGAACTTGGAATCAAGGGCTGCTCAGATCTCGTGCTCCGAGCTCGTCACACTTTTCTACGGTTCAAGGCGCTTTCCGATTCTCTCGGCGCGCTTTCATACGCTATCTACGTGAAATCTTTGATCGCGCTGGATAATTTAGTATCCGTCATGAACATGGCAAGCCTCGTCAACCTTCCGAACGAACTGCTGTCACGCATTTTCGACTTCGTCGTCAACGGAGATCAAAGTCTCACTATACCAGCTCGCCAGAAGGCGGCCGTCATCCTCTCGCATGTCTGCCGGTACTTTCGAAATACGGCGCTATCCTGCGCCCAGCTGTGGTCGAACATCGGCGGAAGTAGAGAGATGGCTGCGTTATGTCTGTCAAGAAGCCAAAATGCGCCCTTGGACGTAAAGTTGACGATCGGAAGCATCTCGCGCGGATACTCCGAGCCCTACGATTTTCTTCCAGACGTTATACTGGAAGACGCAGTGCATCACATTTCGCGTTGGAAGAGCTTGGAGATACAGCTGATGTCGGTTCGTGCGGAAGCCATCGATTTGGGTCGCGATTTTGTCAAAGGATCAGAAATTCGCCGAGCATTTCGCGGGTTCGACGCTCCTTCGTTAAAATCACTCTCCGTTCGCGGAGAAAGACTACCCTATAGATATTGGAACGAAGTCTTCGCAGAACTTGAAAGCTGGAATGCGCCCGGGATTCGACACATCACCTCCAGCCACTATTTCCCCCTTCGATTTCCAGGACTGGTGAATGTGGCGGACTTAAATTTGAAGCTTGATCTGGACGGGATCAATTTGACCGATGTTTTGAATGATCTTTCAAAAATGACGGCATTAAAAGATCTGGAGCTGACGCTGGATGGCGGGTCGAACTTTCGAAACCTACCACTTCAGGAGGAAAGGACGGATATGCGAGGTGTCGAGCGGCTACATATAAATGTACCGTTTACCAAGGAGCATGAATCCGACCCCAGGTCCTCGTTGAAGAAATTTTTTTCTTCTCTGCTCTTTCCTGGGGTTGTTGATTTACAGATCAATCTTACTGGCGATCTCAAGAAAAGTTACCCCGAGGCCGACGCCGCAGAAAACTCGTTAATCGAGGTCATGATTTACATCTTCCAGCACACTGAGCAATTCCCTAGCGTCGAGTGGTTTTATCTGAAGGTGATCGGCGACGATGGTAGTCCACTCAACGCAAGACCGGATCAAATAGGTCGCATCTCGTTGGTTGTCCCGCTGGGCTTGCTTCCCAGTTTGAAGCACTTGAAGATTTTCAGTAATTTCAAATTACTTTTCTTTGGTGATAGTGGTCCTGGAGACGACTTCTTCAAACAAAATCCACAATTCTCTTGGGAGTCCTGGCTTCCAGGAGCGCCAGGAATGGCGTTACCTGCTCTTGAGATCATCTCAATCAACATTGTCGATGATCGTAGATGGTGTCAAGTGATATCGCTCGCTGCGAAAATCATGCAAGAACAGAAGGAACGAGGCGACTGGGGAAGATCTTCTAAGTTGATCGTTTTGGACTCAACTAAAAAGGGAGGGGGAAGGACGTCGGTATATAAAGGAAAGGCGGCCTTAGAATGGTGCAAGGACAAGTGAGATGAAGTACGTGATCTTTCTTCGATTCACCATTTCGTGGACGACTCATATCTTTCTAAGCATCTACTCTTTTTATTGGTCCACGGTGAGAACGAAAGCTACTTTGTTGCCGTTTTCCATCTCACAGGTTGATGCTAGCTTGAACGGTTCCCCACTCAATAACGAAAATTCGAAATTCAAACACGTTGAATCGAGCCGGGATTTTCTTTGGATTCACAGTACCCTGCGCGTCGTCGGAGATCTGAGAGCCCACGGCACAGAACATTATATTTCTCTTACAGGATAAGTTACGACACCGGCCTGGAAAAATATGTGTAATGTATCTCGTTGATTCGAGAGCTTTCAATGCTACGCCTTCTGACTGTAGGAACGACCCGGAGAGAAGCCTGGAATTACTTGGAAATTGTCAGAACTGGTGCCATATATGCGTCTTAATTACATCTTGGGGACGAGTCGTCTCGACAGATCAGCGCTCTCCGCTCTTCATAGACTTATCTAAGGATGACAAAACATACTCGATGATAGTAAACCGAAGCTTTGAATTTAGAGAACATTCGTACGAACTAACTTTGAGCTGATGCGCAAAGTTCCGATCGGAGATTGAAACATGCGGGTCCTCCCGAGTCTTCACGCCTGCCGCACGCGTCAATTTTCACCGTCACGGTCGACATCGTCCTAGCTTTCGAACAAGCATCTTTCTCCCAGATCTCGCATAACAGCTCTATGGAAACCGTTCTCGAAACCCGCAGACGTAAATTTGAGAGCGATATGCACGAGGTGCTTTCGAGTTGGCTCGCTCATGGCGACCCAATCCCCGAGCGGTGGAAACCAAAAACGAACCCAAAGTAAGAGGATTCGAGCATTTTCCCGCATTTATGTATCTCATTATCACGCTGGGAATCTTACAGAGATCCAATTCCATTCAGTGAGCTTCAGGAACTCGGAATCAAAGGTTGTACAGACCTCGTTCTCCGGGCACGCCATACTTTTCTACGGTTCAAGGCGCTTTCCGATTCTCTCAGCGCGCTTTCGTACGCCATCGACGTGAAAACGATGATCGCGCTGGAGAATTTCGTCGTGGTCACTAACATGGCCAGCCTCATCACCTTACCGAACGAACTGCTGTCACGCATTTTCGACTTCGTCGTCAACGGAGATCAAAGTCTCACCACCCCAGCTCGCCAGAAGGCAGCCGTCATGCTCTCGCACGTCTCTCGGTACTTCAGAAGTACTGCGATATCTTGCGCCCAGCTGTGGTCGAACATCAGTGGGAGTAAGGAGATCGCGGCTTTATGTTTATCAAGAAGTCAAAATGCGTCCTTGAACGTGGAATTGACGATCGGAAGCATCTCGCGCGGATACTCCGAACCCTACACTTTCGTCTTCGATGACATACTTCTTGATACTCTCCATAGCTCATATCGCTGGAGGAGCCTGGTGATCAAATCTTCGGGATGTAATTCGGGAGAGGAAATATCGAATCGTAATGATGTCGATGGCCTTCACGTTCGTCAAATACTTCGAGAGCTAGACACTCCTTTGTTGGATTCGATCAAGATTGAAAAGCTTACGACATTGGGCTTGATTGAAGTATTTGATGAATTCAAGGGCTGGAAGGCACCCTATCTTCGACACATCACCTCCGAGCAATGTTTTCCTCGCTCTTTTCCAGGACTAGCAAATGTCACAAGCCTCAATTTGACGCTCGATTTGAATAGCGTCGTTTTGATTCAGTTGGCGAAGGACCTTCCTCGAATGAGGGCTCTGGAAGAACTCGTATTGGGGCTTTATGGCGGGTATGATTATGAAGGCGAGCCACTGGACAGAGCGGAGCTTCCAAATATCAAGCATCTGCGGATAAATATACTAAATGCCGGAAAGAACAAGTTTCATTCTCCGGATCGCACTGGCGTGATGCAAGCATTCTTCTCTTCCTTGGTTTTCTCTGGAGTCATCGACCTTCACATAATTCTATCCGGCTATATCGCTAAACCGTACCCAGAAGCAGATTGTCCGGAGCTCTTCGTGATCGATGACATGGCGTGCATCTTTCAACATACCGAGCAATACCATCGCGTTGAAAATTTACGGATTGAAGCGACTGGATCGGGCGATATCCGTCCGGACTCGAAACGTATCCGCGAAATCGGTTGCATTTGGCTTGCCATACCTTTTGGCCTGCTCCCCAACGTGAAGCATTTCACGCTTTTCAGCAACGCTCGTTTGAATTTCTCGGGAAAGGACGATGTGGGAACATATGTTCTCGACAGACTTGGAACCGAGTGGGAATGGAGAACGCTGGAGATACCAATGCCTGTTTTCGAGACTCTCGAGTTCAACATCATCAACAAATGCACATGGCACCTGCAAATTGTATCGACCTTTGCGGATATCATGGATATGCAAGATGAGTTAGGCGAGTGGGGAAGCGGACACGAGTTGGTGGTCGTAGACGACATTATTGAGGGCGAAAGTCAACAAAGGCCGGACAAAATTGTCAAGACTCGATACTTTGGGGAAGATGCGCTGAGGTGGTGCCGATGTTCACGAAAAATACGCTCCGCACTCATTCAAAGTCTTTTTATGAAGAAGACTTACGATGACACTTCACTTACAGCATCCAGATAATCGTAACCGCAACGACTGAAGTGTACTGTATTGTTGGTGCAATGCGTGTCTCCCTGCCTATTTTTTCCCTCCGATTTCTCCCGTTAGAGTGCTTTACCCTCTTGATCCGTATTATAGCTACGAGAGGCAATTTTACTACCTTACAATCCTGTTTTTCGAAGATTCATTCACAAATCATTTGATTCAGGCGGAGATCAAATTATCCGGGAACTGCCACCTGGGACACGCCCAGCGCTGGACGCGCCATCCAACTTCGTCTAAACTTCATCGTCTCAGCTTTCTTTATAAACGCACACTTTACCATTGCTCGCATCCTGGAAGAAAGGCACTTGAGACTGAGAATCGATGACGAAAAATGAAGTTTGGAGTTTGGAGAGCGACTTGCAGGAGGTAATCTCGAGCTGGATCTCTCGCAAGGACGTGATCCCTGATCATTGGAAAGGAGACGTGATCACAATGTGCGTGGTCGTATTGTCATCTTTATCTTATCCATTAACTAGGTAACATTCAAGATGTCCGATGCCGTTCGACGAAGCTCTAGCTTTAGGAAGCGAGAGGTGGTCAGAGCTTTTGTCTCGAGCTCGAAAGACGACGCGGCGGTTGAAGCACATCGTGGACACTCTCAGTGGCCTTTCATCTGCTATACAAAGAGAGTTCGAAGCTGCGACGACGAGCTTCAACACCGTCAGCAAGATCCATGGTCTTATCACTCTCCCAAACGAGTTGCTCGCTCGTATCTTCAACTACGTCGTCAATTGGGACGAAAAGCTCATAATCCCAACCCGCACGCGAGCAGCCGTCGGACTCTCACACGTCTGTCGATACTTCCGCGATACTGCTATATCGTGCACGCAACTGTGGACGAACGTTTCAAGTTGCGGAGATGACGACATAACGACTCTGTGTCTATCGCGAAGCAAGCGCGTTCCCTTGAACGTACGTTTGGTAACTCGAGTCGACGAAATAAGTCCACATCCGGACGATTTCGGGCTGGTCTGTGACCCACTCGCACAAGAACTGTTCTCGCATTCCAAGCGTTGGGGGCAACTGGAAATCAGAACGGAAGTGAATCGGAGTTTCCATGACGTAGTTACCAAAAGCTTGGATATCGGCAAGATTTTTCGAGAACTGGACGTTCCGTTATTGCGCTCGCTTCATATCTTGCGTAACTCGGCGGACAGAGACGAACCGAACCTTTTGAACAGTCTACTTGAAGGTTGGAGAACGCCAAATCTTCGATATCTTACCACCAATAGGTATCTCCCCCTTCGTCTCGCAGGAGCGGAGAACCTGGAGAGTTTCGATGTCACCCTTGAAGTGGACAGCGTCAATCTAACGGATACCGTGAAGGCTCTCTCTCGAATGACATCCCTTGAAGAATTCCATCTGACATTCATCCCGCCTCAAATTTTTGTACCGATCGTTGTAACAGACGAGAGGGCATGCCTGCCGAACGTCCGCCATCTACGAATAGGATTATCAGGGCTTGAGGTTATTCATACGCAATCGAGGAATCTATTACAGGCCCTTTTCGCAGCACTATCCTTCCCGGGGTCCACTGACTTACATCTCGATCTGTCGGGAGTCATCCGGGATGATCATGAGTGCGTCTCGATTGACAAACAGGTGATGTGGTTATTCCAGCACCCTAACACGCTATCACGCGTTGAACGCTTCTGTCTGGAAGCTTCCGATTTTTTCGACTTCAATCGAGGTCACTTTTCGGTGGATATTCCATTCGGCAAGCTTCCCAGCTTGAAGGAGTTGGAACTTTACTGCAATACCCGACTTATTCCTTGCGATTATAGTCCCGGGGACACAATATCTCTTGCGCTCGAAAGGTTGATCATCAGGACTACTGAAATTGGGATGCTGGCAATAGCTCCGTTCACGACAAGTGTCTTGCGAGGTTTGAAGGAGGTTGGGAAATGGGAGAGCTTTCGAGAGCTGGTTATAATCAACACCGGCCAACAGGCCTGCGATTTCTTGGGAACGAGGTACGCGACTAAATCCTTCGTCGGCGACGCTGCTCTGCAATGGTGTATATACGGCGTCCCTGACATGTAAGCACATGTCCATAATCTTTTTGACTTCGCGTTCTCAATAACAGCCTTAATTTCCAGTCCGACGTTCAACTAATTCGAACCGACATCACTCAATTACCTCAAAGGTGTGTCAAGCATATCGATGCTTCGAAGAAGCTATCGCAACTTACGCGCTGACGACATAAGAAATCTTCGATCCCGCCCGCACAGCATATTCCAGCTTCATAACCTGCTACTATCGCTCGAAATGCTCTCGAGGAGGAGAGTATCGCTGCGTAAGGATTTATATTACTATATTTCAAAGTCGAGACTAGATGAATCCGGATCGACGACTAGCTTCTACACCTCCGCATGTATGATTTTAAAAAAACCCTTGTTGATGCAGCTTTTCCGATTAAGCTGTAATGTTTTCAGTAGATATTTATTTCACAATATCTAACCATATATGTCCATGGTTTGGGGCGAAGAGATTTTTCGCTTTCTAACCGTTGAGTCCACTTGAACAATTGGGCGGAGATCAAAATGCCCGGGTACTGCCAGACCGACAAATGCTCGCGATATCACCTTCTTGATCATCGCCATCATCTCAACCTTTCGATAAACGCATCCACTTCCATCGGTCGATCTTTCCGTAATCAAAGGCGAAACATCTTTTTCACGATGACCGCAAACCATGGAGCGTCGAATCTGGAGAACGATCTCCACGAAGTAATTTCGAGCTGGCTTTCTCACTAGGCTGCAATTCCGGAGCATTGGAAGACGGACATGCTTTCAATGTGCGTGAACGTACCATCATCATTTAGATTATATATCTGAAATATATCACATAAGTAATCCGATGTCGTACAATGAAGCGCAAGCTTTAGGGAGTGAAGGGTGCTTTGAGCTCGTGTCTGCAGCTCGAAAGACGATGCTGCGGTTGAAGCCACTTTACGAGACTCTCAACAAACTCTCAATTGAGATGCGAGGGGAGTTCAATACTGCAAATACGACGTACAAATCCGTTGGCAGAATGCGTGGCATCGTTATCCTTCCGAGCGAAGTACTCGCTCGTGTCCTCGATTACGCGGTCAACTGGGACCAAAGCCTCACAACTCCTTTTCGTACGAAGGCGGCCGTCAATTTCTCACATGTCTGTAGGCATTTCCGGGATACCGCTTTGTCGTGCGCACATTTGTGGACGAACGCATGTACGAACAGCAGTATGATGGCTTTATGTCTGTCACGAAACAAGCATATTCCATTGAATGTGCACTTTGTGACAAGGGTCAAAAAGGAACTCAACTCGCAGATGTCCGTACTGATATTTGACCAGACGTTTCGAGATTTGGTACCGCTTTCCAATCGTCGGGGGCGACTGGAACTGGAAGTCAACCCGTCGGACAAGGAGAAGAAAGGTACTCCGGTTGGAGATTTGGAACCTTGCCCGTCTTTTTTGGGCTCGACGTTCCTTCACTCCACTCACTCCATATTCTGCATACGACGACGTACGATACCGTCGATTCGGATCTATACAACGACTTGTTAGATGGTTGGAGCACACCGAACCTTCGACACCTCACCTCAAAGCATTTTTTTGCCCTTCGGCTAGGAGTGGAGAACCTGAAGACTTTCAATGTGACTCTCGATTTGGACGACGTCGACTTCGCAGACGCCGTCTGTGTACTCGCTCGGATGGACGCATTGGAAGACTTTCATTTGACGTTCATAGGAGCTAATTACTTCGAACGGTTTCGCAGGAGATATCAGCCACCCTCGCCCTTCAAGAGAACATATTTGCCAAGTGTTCGCCGTCTACAGGTAGAGCTTTCAGTATCAGGATATGATTATCCGTGCTCGAAGAATCTGTTGCAAATCCTTTTTGCATCGCTATTCTTCCCGGGCACCACCGATTTGTCCCTCGTCCTGAACGGAATTATTTACGCTGGCGTCGAAGACGTTTCTTTGGATGCGGAAATGATGTTGCTATTCCAGCACTTCGACATGTTTTCCCGCGTCGAACGCTTTCGCTTGAAAGCAATTAATAGTCAATCGAGCTCCAAAAGTTCCTTTTCAGTGTCAATTCCGTTCTGGACGCTCCCCAATTTGAAGGAACTAAGCCTTTGTTGCAACATACGGCTTATACCTCGAAACGACTTTGCGGGGAAATATGCATCTCCCGCACTTCAAATGTTGATCATTGAATCCACTGAAGTTGGTTTGCGGGCGTTAGGACCCTTCGTAAAGAGTGTCATTAAAAGACAGGAGGAGGATGGGAGATGGGGAAGCTCTCACGAGCTTGTCATAATCAACGCGGATACACTTCACTACATTCACCAAATGGTTACGAAAAGGTGCACGACGAAAACTTTCGCCGGAGACGCTGCCATACGATGGTGCACGAACGGAGTTCCTGAAATGTGAATACTCTTCCCCTTCTTTGTTGTCTATGCGTTCAATAATACAATCTCACTCTTTGCAGCCCGGCTTTCGATGAAACTGGCGACTCCTGCATTATTTCATAGTGCTTTGAAGTTCGCTACACGCCTTATTTTATAATACTGTACTATTTCGACCAACTGTTCACGTCACGGTCACAACGACCGTGAACTTGAACAAGTTGATACGCTGTCACATGTCACAAGGAGGTCGTGAACTTTTGCTCTACCATGTCACACAAAAATCTCAAAAAAAAACGGTTTAAATTCAAAAACATTTCTCGCCGTGCTCTGCACGGCGTACAAGCAGTAGGTTTGGTGCCTAATATACTTTGTACTTAGTAATGTTCCCAATCATCATCAAAAAAGCGCTTGGGCACGTTCTTCTTACGCTTCCCCCTTCCCATTTCCTTCGCCTCCGACTCATCAATATCGACTTGAACTGTCTTTGCAAACGCCTCGACCTCGACCTCATCTGCATCAGTGTGCTCGAGAGGGATGGCCGTCTGTATGCCCCCATCAGCATCAACTCGGTATTGAGTCCTATCTCCTTGAGCCAGTTCGTTGTTCATCACAACAGCAAGGAGAACGTTAACAGGGACATCTGAACCATCCCTCAATCCATCGTCATCATCTTCACTGGGATTCTCTTCGACGATGCTTCCAGATTCATCTTCAAGCACGTTGTCTTGATCAAGCTGATAGAGCTCTTTGAAAAAGTCGGGATCGGTTTTTGGGAGATCGCATAGTGCATTCATGGCTGTTTTGGATGTAAGGCTTGCATACGATAGGTTGCAAGCTGAATCAGACTCGAGCTTGCACATCTCAAAACACTGAAATCAAATTAGAATAATTCATAAGCGGTATGAAAAGAAATGACAGACCTTTCGGATGACAGACGGGTCATTCAGCTTACGATATGCTTGAACGATCCATGCAACGCTGCGATCCCGGAGTGTTGGAAGTGAAGTGTCGAACTTCAAATCCTCGGGCCTTCCGTCATTGTTCAAGTGCTTCAGTGCTTCGTCAACGAGATCAGCGTGAGCGGCGCGTTTGATGGCGTGCTTGAACACTCGCTGAAATCCGACGTCGAGCGGCTGGAAAATCCCGGTGCATCCGCCTGGTACGTACAGGATAGTGATCCACGGGAATCGTTGCTTCATCCAGTCGCGAAATTCCTGTGACTTATGGAGAGACCAGCAATCAATCAGCCAGATGACTCACTGATCGTCGGGAAGACCCTTGTCCGTGATGACAGAACGAAAATAAGGTGCAAGTGTATTCTCGACGAACTTGTGCATCGTGTGGTGTGTCGACCAGTAAGTGCTACTCATCGACGACTCGAAGGTGCAACCAATTTGCAGTGCTTCCTCGTAACCCGGAGCATCGCGGCTTGGTTGACTCTTTGGAGTTTTACCCTGCCAGATTGACTGAAGGCCCACGATCTTCCCGTCCATTGAGATTGCCGGCATGCACGTAAAAGCACGCTTCTCCGACTCTCCTACAACCGATACCTGACGAGCTCCACATTCATTCCAAGTACGATCGGTTCCTTGCTGTATGACGACTTGACTCTGGTCAGAGTTAACGATAAGCTCGGGCAGAATGCGTTCATCACGAATGAGGCGAGCTAGACGCAGCCATGCCTTTCGGATTTGTTCCTGCCAGTTTTCCGGGAGTTTCTGCGCGGCCCGCGTTGCCTTTCTCTCGGACCAGCCAAGATGAAGACTGAGAAACTTGGTGACAAATGCGTCGGAACACTTGAATGTAACACCCTTCGATATCTGGCGACGCAGAAGCTCCGGCGCATGCTTCTCAATATTGGCAAGCATGATGGCGCGAGCGGAGATGAGTGTGATGGGCAAGCCTCGGGAGCGGATGGCGTTGAGTTGCTTCACAATGAGGTCGCGTACAATAGGGAAATAGGACTGTACAGGTTTCGTTAGAAGCGCACGAAATATTCGAAAGATTAACTCACAAGAATATTCCGTCGAGTGTTGTGTCCACCAGGTGAGTAGCCATCCGTGACGCGCTTCAGAATGTTCTCGGTCCACTTGAACTCTCCCCGCTTCCTCGCTTCTCCGTCAATCCATCGACCCAGTACCTGCTCTCGAAGACGACCAAAAAGACCACTGTCTTGCCTTTGAAGCACTTTGTCATGATCTGAGGGGGATTATTACAGTTGATGTGCTTATATAGCGGAACGGATAATATCAGATAGCTCTGATATTGTGGCCTTTTGGCTCAGTTGGTTAACACTTTAGCTCCGTTCCTATTGTGTTCGCTACAGAATATCAGAGCTACCCTAAGGTCCCAAGTTCGAATCCCACTGTGGACGCAACAAAAATCATTATTCAAAAATGATTTGGAGTTCCATCTCCTGGGGGTTCCGTCCTCCGTTGGCACACCTAATTTCCAAA